>JADBJO010013636.1:2500-5000 GCA_016801955.1 Conus betulinus
CAGCTTCTTCCACACAGAGAGTAGCCTGTAGACGACGAAAATTTGAGAGTTTTCTAACCAGGTTATATGTCATGCAAATGCCACGACTGCTGTAGGCGTCTGTCAGGATTATGCTGGAATAGCTACCCAGCTACCATCCATGATCCCTGCTCGACAACCATTTCACAAGGCATCCAAGTTCTCACCGTCATTAAGCACAGCACCGTTATTACGTCATGTAACTTTCGGACCTTGGTAATTCAAGGCGATAGGTAAGCACTGCTGGCACGAATTTTTAATTTCGACTCGAAGGGAGGGCATTCCAATGAGGTTGCCGTAGGGTTTTTCTCTTGTTCCATTTCTTTTTGTGACCCACACACACACACACACACACACACACACTTTCACACACTTTCACACACACACACACACACCACACACCACAACACACACACACACACACTTTCCACACGCACCCACACACACACACACACACACACCACACACACACACACACCACACCACACACACACACACTCACACATAAACACACAAACACAACAACACATACACACTGCCACCCAAGCACCCATCTTCTCCCTGTCCCACTGTATAAACCCTCCCAACCTTGAGATCCACACTACTGTGTCGATGGAGGAAACGTGTACGCCCAAACCTGAACCAAGTCCCCACATGTTTCCACCACCAGCGGACAGGCTCTCTTCTGCTCAGATCAAGGGCAATCAACAAAATCGATGGTTCTGTTCAGTGGAGGAACCGAGTAGATCTCTTTGGAACAAGGACCGAGTAGAGGGCAGCCAGACTCGACTGAAAATGATTGCCGACATTCTCTTCAGTCGGGGCCTCCAATCTCTCTCTCTCTCTCCTCTCTCTCGCTCTCTGCTCTCTCTCTGCTGACCTAGTCCCTCTGAATATCTCTGTGTGTGTGTGTAGTGGTGTGTGCTGTGTTGTGTTGTGTGCTGTGTTGGGGTGTGTGTGTAGCGCTCCGTCGTGTGTGTGTATGTGTGTGTGTGGTGTGGGTGAGTGTGTGGTGTGTGGTGTGTGTGGTGTGTGCGTGTGTGTGTGTGAGTGTTGTGTGGTTATGTATGGGTGTGTGCGTGTGCGTGTTTGTGTGTGTGCGTAAGAAGAGAGGAGAGAGAGAGGAGAGCGATGAGAGAGAGTGGGGGATTTGAGAGAGAGGAAAAGAGAGAGAGAACAGAAAGTGTCTCTCTCTCTCTCTATTCTCTCTTACTCTCTGCTATTCTCTCTCTATCGGGCCGTGAGTGCAGTGCGTGCAATGCAGCGGACGCGCGCAGCGCGAGAATGTGAGTGTGTCCCTGTGGTTGTGTGTGTGTGTGTGTGTGTGTGGTGTGTGTGTGTGTGTGCGCGCGCGCACGCGCGCGGCCCGGTGCGTGCGTGCGTTGCGTGGTGAGTTGCGTGGGTGTGTGTGTGTGCGTGAGTGTGCGTGGTGTGTTGGTGTGTGTGTGTGGCAGGTGGGTAAGCAACGTGCGTACGTGACACACTCCCTATCTGTTCTGTGGTAAGGTAGTGTGTCGTTTGGTATTTGTGTGTGTGTGGTGTGTGTGTGTGTGTGTGGTGCGTGCGGTGAGGTGTGTGGGTTGTGTGTGGTGGGTGAGTGTGTGTGTGTGTGGTCCAGTGCGGCGTGCGTCGCGAGTGCGGGAGTGCGTGCGTCGCGTTGCGTGTGTGTGTGTGTGTTATGTGTAGTGTGTGTGTGTGTGTGTGTAATCTTTTTGATTTAATCACTGTTCTTTAATGTCCAAAACAATGTTACGAGCGCGATAGGTCCATCATTCTGAAAAAAACAAAACAAACAAACCACACACACACACTACACACCAACACACACCACACACACCACACGTCCGGAAATGGAGATATACTATTGGGTCTAAAACAAATTCAATGAAACCAAATTACAGCACAGAAATGTACTTCAATTACACACGACACACAAACAAAATACACACACACCACAACACACACACACGCACACACACACACACACACAACACAAACACGCAACGCCACACACATCACACCACAACACCCCCACACACATCACAATTGCGCGGCGCGCTCAAAACACACAAACACACAACACACACACACCACACACAACACACCCCATAGACACACTACTACACAAACACACAAAACCCATACCACACACCCCCTCACACACACACACACAAACACCCACATCACGTACACACACACACACCCACAGTCAGACAAAGCACACAACAACACACCACACCCCACGACACACCACACACTAGAAAGCACACAAACACACACTCAAACACACACACAAACACACACACAGAGGTCACGCACAACCGCAATGCGCACACGCACGCGAGCACAGGACCACAACACCTACACAACAACACACCCATCAACACACACACACACACACACACACACAGAGTCACAAACAGCCGATTTCCTCGAATCGCAGTTTAATGCTCAAGCGGAAAACTCCACAAAGAATTTCTAC
>JADBJO010013636.1:12500-22500 GCA_016801955.1 Conus betulinus
GAATTGGCCTTAATACCCTGGAGTTACAGGAGCCGCGATTCTTTTTATTACCCCGCCACAGGAGTAGAAAAAATAGTTCGCTGTGACGCTGTGTTTTTCTATCTGCAAAACTATTCCCTCTTCAGTTATGATGTCTTCCCTGTAAGGTCTGTCCCATCAAAATATGCAACACCCGGGCCCAGTCTGTCGCCGGGTGACAGAGTGGTCCTGGTGTTGAAGACCAATCTGTCGCCTGGGCGACAAATTGGGCAGGGGCGACAGATTGGTCGTTAACAGTGCTGTGCATTACTTCATACCAAGTAGGCTTTTCGATTCCATTTTTTTTTTTTTTTTTCACTTTTTGAAGTAGGTTCATGGTTCTATGTGAAAGCCTTGATGCGCACCCCATTCACTTTTTTTTGTGTCTGTAATACTTGTTTGTAGGTGTCCTTGCTAAGTATGTTTTGACGTTTGTTAAGGCCTTTTCTTCTTCTTCTGCGTTCCCTGGTCATGCTGGTCAGATACAAAGTCCGGTAACTTTGAACAATTAAGCTGGGGGAAAAATAAGTCAGGCGGTCCTTCCATCATTATAGTAATGACTTGGCAAAGATTTGAATTTGAGAAAAAAAAATTGAAGATGAAGTAAATGGGAAAATGTATGTGTCCGGTAACTTTGGCAGAGTCAGCAGTCCCGGGTGAAAAAACGCCGTTCCCCACAGCCTGGAGTTCCACTGCATGGGGCAAAAAACTCACTCGCCGCAGGCTGTCGGAAGTGGGACAGGACTGAAGTACGAGGGCTGGGTTTTGTGAGCCAGTACCGCATGGGCACTCATCTGTGTGCGATATATTCAGGCGATAGAGGCGGGAGTGCAATTGACAGTGTCCAGTCTCTTAATCTGAAGATGGGTGACTTGTTGGGCACGCTCAAGATGGTGAATGTCATCTTTCTCTACCTCCACCTGTAGTCTTTCTCTCCATGCTGTCCTGAAATGGCTGCGGATGATGGTCTTCACTTCTCTGTAAGATACAGCATGGGCTATTTGGTCTTGTTGGCTGTCCACCTTGGAGAGTCTGTCTGCCTCTTCTTTTCCTGCAATACCACAGTGGGAGGGAATCCACGGCAGGACTGGTGTTGTCTTCCTGCTCAACGTGTGGTTATTAACACCTTTTGAACTGAGCTCCCCCCCCCCCCCCCCCCAAAAGTAGTAACATGTTTCTGAGCAGAGCCCTAGAAATCCCTTACCTGTGTACTCTGTTTTGAAAAAGGCCTGGTGTGCGTTTGTGGTAGTGCTTGCCTGATGCACAGTCTGGACAAAGGATGCTGTCCCATGGTTTGTTTGGCAGGCCTGTTTGTTGAAAAATCTGCTTGTGTTTCATGCAAGCCTCACCTGGAAACCAGTGATCCTATTCTCCATAAAACACTTCCCGGAGGTTTGGCTTCACTACATCTCTAAATGTTAAGGCACTCAAGGCTGTGTAGGCCTACTGTGAGTCTGTGTCCACCTCGCACAGCTGGCACTGAGACCAGGACACAAAGTTGTCTACAAAATCATAGTGAAACTGCAACATGAGCAGTTTGGCAGACTCACACACACACACACACACACACACACACACACACACACACACACACACACACACACACACACACACACACACACACACACTATGCAGAGGAAGTTTCCAACAGATGGTCTTTTGTCCATTTCTACTGCTACTACATTCTCAGAGAGTTCCGTCAGTTTTTTTTTTTTAATCCGCCCTTCGTTCATCAGCTTTTGTGCCTGGTTAGATGAGACGTAACGAAGGTCACGGAGTTTGGCTACATTGGTCAGCGTTTTGCCATAGGCCGAATTACCAGACAACTAGAACGTATCCGCCAAAATGGCTTTGGCAGGGTCTTTGTCTCCTCCCCGACGAGCGTCAGAAACAGCCCCACCAAAAGACTTGAAACACGGCCTAGGTTGACATTCGACGATGAGAGCAATGTTGTCAACGATTAGCCCATGATTTAAGTGGACAAACGAGTCCCAAGACAAAACATGAGGCGTTTCGACCTTTTAGGTCTTCCTCAGCAAAGACACAAACAAACAGGACAATGAATTTGAACGAGTTTGGCACTTAACGTATATCTCTTCAGCGCAAGGTAGGCAGGCGTTGAATGAATTGGCGGTTCGCTAACATTTATTTCAGATTTGTTTAGATTTCCGCCTGCAGTCGCTTCGCTTTGCAACATGATTTAGTGTTAACGTTATAGAAAAAAAAATATTGGACGGACTCATGATGTCTTGAAGGAAGTATGAATTCAGCATGACTGGATGTGTGGTGTCTGAATTCTGCTTCATGAGCGATTTGATATTTGGTCCTGATAGCCCATCCTGAGCCGCCTGTATTCCTGTCCATGCTTCTTCTTTCAGAAGAGCTTACCACCACTTTTTAGAAGAGGGATCACGCTTCGACCAGTGCCTCCGCATAGACTTCCTAGTTCTCTGCCTCGAACATTTCTTCCTCCAGTGAAGACGGGCACACCATGACCTGCTTGAGCGCAGTGATAATCCTCAGAGACTTTACTGTCTCCCACAAAAGGAGTATGGCACACCATAGTGGTGATTAATAGTAGTCAGGGCGCTTGTGACGAAAGTGAAGTGTCGCGATAGTGGTCTCACTGCTGAATGAGACTAGCTTGCCTCCGTCGGTTGTTAATAATAAATCTGTTGAATGGAACTGGAAGCGGCTCGGGGGAACATGATGGGGTTTTTCATAGATGCAGTAGGCCACCTTTTTATTTTTTTTCTTTTCTGATATCGGCACTATTCTTAAGAGAGGGGCCATGGTGTCACCCACCAGACGAGGGCTTACAAGGGCCAGAGTATAACCTTCATTCAAGTCTGTGATGAGTTCACCTAAGTGATGTCCTGGACCCACAAATGTGTTGGAGCTCAAAGCAAGTTTCTTTTTTTTAATCTGGCTTAAACACAGAGTACCTGCCTTCTCTTAGACTGTCAAGCTGGCTTTCTTTGTGGCTCTGTTGTAATAAAACTTGATTCTTATTTTGCCGTTGTCTTAATTGCCCACCCCATTCTTTGTCAACATGTGTATGAATAAACCATTCGTTCGACTCACACAATCCTCTGGGAACGATCACCGTTGCGGGAGTGGTTCCTAGATGCTGCACAGATAGGTTCTCTCTAAGAGGATCCTGTTGGTGTGAATGGAATCACAACCACTGTGGGACTAGATGCCTTGGCTGTTTTGCTTCCGTCCTTTACCTCTGGCATGAGCTCAGTGAAATAGCCATTTCTGTCTTGGATATTGAAGTGTGTGTTGCTTATCTGAATTTCAGACAACCCCACTTCATAGCCAACACTCAAAGTAAGATCCTGAGAAAGTTCGGTACAGTACTGACCAGCAGCATGCTCTGGGTAGTACTCCAAAGAGCTGTTGCTGGGTAGAGTGAGGTAGAACATGACGATGACAATGACGGATTGATGATGACAATGACAGATGTCTGCAGAGCCTTGGTGCCAATTAGTTGGTGCTGGGGGGGGGGGGGGGGGGGGGAGGGGGGTGTCAATGCTGCGATTGGGAAGAATGGATCCCAGACAACTTCTCAGAAGAATGTGTCCCACACAACTTCACAGAAGAATGGATCCCAGACAACTTCCCAGAAGAATGAGATCCGAGAACTTCCCAGAAGAATGGATCCGAGGCAACTTCCCAGAAGAATGGATCCCAGACATCGTCCCAGAAGAATGGATCCGAGGCAACTCCCAGAAGAATGTGTCCCAGACAACTTCCCAGAAGAATGTGTCCCAGACAACTTCACAGGAGAATGTATCCGAGGCAACTTCCCAGAAGAATGTGTCCCCACACAACTTCCCAGAAGAATGGATCCCAGACAACTTCCCAGAAGAATGGATCCCAGACAACTTTCCAGAAGAATGGATCCCAGACAAACAACTTTCCAGAAGAATGGATCCCAGACAACTTCCCAGAAAAATGGATCCCAGACAACTTCCCAGAAGAATGGATCCCAGACAACTTGCCAGCAGAATGGATCCCAGACAACTTCCCAGAAGAATGATCCTAGACAACTTTCCAGAAGAATGGATCCCAGACAAAAAAAACTTCCCAGAAGAATGGATCCCAGACAACTTCCCAGAAGAATGGATCCCAGACAACTTTCCAGAAGAATGGATCCCAGACAAACAACTTCCCAGAAGAATGGATCCCAGACAACTTTCCAGAAGAATGGATCCCAGACAACTTCCCAGAAGAATGGATCCCAGACAAACAACTTCCCAGAAGAATGGATCCTAGACAACATCCCAGAAGAATGGATCCTAGACAACTTCCCAGAAGAATGGATCCCAGAGAACTTCCCAGAAGACTGGATCCCAGACAACATCCCAGAAGAATGGATCCTAGACAACTTCCCAGAAGAACGTATCCCAGACACTTCCCAGAAGAATGTATCCCAGACAACTTCTCAGAAGAGCCAGCCACAATCCGTCAGGGTTGTGTCCGCTGGTCAAATTGAACAATGACACTACAACCACCACACAAATAAGAATCGTCTGGCTGAAAAATACAGTTTCACTGCGAAGGACTCGCCGTCCAAATATTGTTCAGAGCTTGGAAGTACAGGGACGCCGAGTAACGTTGTCAACCCATGATTCAGTCATATTCTCTGTCATTGCTTAAAAACAAAAGTCAGTCTGGGTACCGGGTCACTGCTGCCTGTGGAATTCAAGAGGTGAATGATGCCGGGTAGTCATACCACGTGACTAGATCCTCTTGTTCACCGCTGCGGGTTGGTCGCTGTTTTAGACTAGTCCAAATGCCATAAACATCTTTAGTGCCCACTGTGTGTATTTCTTGTTGACAGAATTGTCTCAATGCCATAAGCATCTTTGCTGCCCACTGTATTTCTTGTTGATAGAATTGCCTCAATGCCAGAAGCATCTTTGGTGCCCACTGTATTTCTTGTTGATAGCATTGCCTAATGCCAGAAACATCTTTGCTGCCCACTGTATTTCTTGTTGATAGCATTGCCTAAATGCCAGAAACATCTTTGCTGCCCACTGTATTTCTTGTTGATAGCATTGCCTAAGTGCGATAAAAAAAAACTTTGCTGCCCACTGTATTTCTTGTTGATAGAATTGCCTCAATGCCAGAAACATCTTTGCTGCCCACTGTATTTTCTTGTTGATAGAATTGCCTCAATGCCAGAAACATCTTTGCTGCCCACTGTATTTCTTGTTGATAGAATTGCCTCAATGCCAGAAACATCTTTGCTGCCCACTGTATTTCTTGTTGATAGCATTGCCTAAGTGCGATAAAAAAAAACTTTGCTGCCCACTGTATTTCTTGTTGATAGAATTGCCTCAATGCCAGAAAACATCTTTGCTGCCCACTGTATTTCTTGTTGATAGAATTGCCTCAATGCCAGAAACATCTTTGCTGCCCACTGTATTTCTTGTTGATAGAATTGCCTCAATGCCAGAAACATCTTTGCTGCCCACTGTATTTCTTGTTGATCTTGCCTTGCGATAAAAAAAACTTTGCTGCCCACTGTATTTTGATAGAATTGCCTCAATGCCAGAAACATCTTTGCTGCCCACTGTATTTCTTGTTGATAGAATTGCCTCAATGCCAGAAACATCTTTGCTGCCCACTGTATTTCTTGTTGATAGAATTGCCTCAATGCCAGAAACATCTTTGCTGCCCACTGTATTTCTTGTTGATAGAAGGAACCCAGCAGTTCTTCACATCATTACCCTTCAGTATGCAGGTTATGGGAATTGTTGTTTTCACACGGCTTATGGCAAACATTTCCTCTGAGCACGAAGACAAGTATCCTTTGTTGAAAACACGTCGAGTCTTGCTGATGCGAACTCTGTCTCCAGGTTGATGTGGGGTTTTTGAGTGCTCTTTTGCATCAAAGGCTGTCTATACAAGTTTGGCACACATCTTCTGATTGGAAGGTCCACTTCAGCTAGAGGTCTCTTGATGTTTCTATGGTAGCTGTGACTGTAAGATTGCACAAGTTTGGGAAATACTTCAATGTATGTTATTGTATTTTATTTTGTAAAGTAACGCTATAAAGTCTCTGTTTCAAGGTGCGCTTAAAACGCTCTGCTATAGAGGCGTTGATGTCCTCATTTTCAAGGACAAAAAGTGGATTCCTTCTTTTTTTTTTTCAAAAATTCTTGGAACGTTCGATTCAAGAATTCAGCTCCTTTGTCTGTCTGCAGACTCCATGGCTTCCGACCTGCTGCCAAGACTTGACCCAACGCAGTCACCAACGTTGATCCATACTTGTTTTTTTAATGGAATCACCCAGGATATTTAGACACAAACATTGATGACCGACAACAAATAAAGTGGTCGTCGTTATGCTTTTTTTCTAGCCTCTGTACATCAATCAGATCAGCCTGCCACTGATGATCAAGACCACCTACGATGGTGGAGCGACGAGTCAATATTCTGTGCACGGGGTTGTGTAGAGTGTAAGCGTCTTGGTCAGCCGGCCTGTGCTGCAGTGCAGACTTCTTTAGTATGGTGACACGTTTCGGAGAGTCCACACCTCCATAAGCAGCGGGTCGTTGGGGTGTGAAGTACGCTTGGCAGCAATGTTTTAGCATTGCTTCTTTTCTTGATGTCCTTTTCTTTTCTGTTCTTGCTATGACACTGCGTGGGTTTAAAAGATTCCCAGTCTTCAAGAGCAAGACATTTCTGAAACCTCTGTTGTTTCCTCTCTTAGTAGTATGCCTTTTTTTTTTTTTTTTTTTTTCACAGGGATGCTGGTAGCATTCACGGATTTATCTTGTCCATCAGAAAATTAAAACAAAACAAAACAAAACAAAAACAAAAACGAATCCGGTTCCTGGCTTTCATCATTGTTTTCCCGTTCCTTTGAGACAAGTCGGGAGCCGGAATAGCCGGAATAGCTCAGTTGGTAGAGCGCCTGATTCGTAATCTTGGTGATCCTGGGGTTGCGGGTTCGAACCTCCGCCGGGGGCGTTTCGGTACAGGGGGATTTTTCCCCTCGGAGTTAACATTGGTTCTGACTCTATTTCCCATACAGTCCTTCGAATGAGACTATAAACCAAGGTTCCGTGTGTGAACGCATGCTTAACATCTTGCACACACGTAAAATCCCATCACCAACATTCGGAAGAGAAGGCCAGTTTGGCCGTTGGTATGGATGACACGTTACACATAGCATGCACCCTGAGTGAAAAATGGAAAGAATGAAGGAAGTAAGGAAAATGAGTCATCGATATTGAACGATACTGACTGGATGACACGGGAAACGACTGAATGAAGCGCCAGCTGGCAGCTCTTCAGTCGGCACTACCCAGGTAGGCAGTCCGTTGTGTAAACGAGTGTGGATTGTAAAGCGCTTCGAGCTTGGTCTCTAGCCGAGAATAGGCGCTATATAAGTATTGATTATTATTATATTATATTAATGTTATTATTATTATTATCATTATTATTATTATTATTATTATTATTATTATTATTATTATTATTATTATTGAGTGCAGCGCTGAAAGGTGGAGTGCAAGGTATTTGTGGTAGTCTTCTTTCATGCCTAAACTTGCTCTGATCTGTGCTCCCCACCCACTGTCTTCTTCCATGCATAAGCTTCCACCGATCTGTGTTCCCCACAAAATCTTGGGGGCACATGCATGCGACGCAAAGTTGCTGCAACGTTTTCCACACTTAGGCTCGGGTGCTGTTCGCCTTTTTTTCTCAGCACGTCAGTGATCACATTTGTGAGATACCTTGATATTGAAGTTCAGCACGTAAGTTGCAAGTGATGTTTGGGTCAGACTTCACGCGTTGTAACAGTTCCAAGTGATGTTTGGGTCATGCGTATGCGTTTGTAACAGTTCGATGTGATGTTTGGGTCAGACCTTATGCGTTATAACAGTTCCAAGTGATGTTTGGGTCAGACCTTATGCGTTGTAACAGTTCCAAGTGATGTTTGGGTCAGACCGTATGCGTTGTAACACTCGTTCTGCTCCAATTTCATCGTCTAGGGTACATTTTGCAATACATGTTGTTCACTGGCAGTTACATCCTGTTGTCCTGGTGGTATGTCTTCTCAGTCCTCTTCTCTGCTCCTTTGATCTCCGTTCTGCCCAGTGGTCTGTCTTCATACTGTTCAGATCGTTTCAAGAATCGCCATGAGATTTGTTGATAGGCTTTGGCGTTGTCTTCACGGTTCAAGTCATTTCTGTCGAGAGCACATTACGCATGTGTTAATTCGTTCGTTGAAGGCTGTCTGAGGTGTCGTCCGGAACAGGGGGTTCGGCGGGAGAGAGCGGGCAACATCCAACGCTGTGGGGGTCAACCGGTATCTTTTTCTTGGTGTGTTCAATGTGTAGCAGTCTACCCTTACACCCAACACAGGTTTGAACATAGCGTCAATGAATCCTTCTTTCTGGAAAAAAGCTGCTGCCGTCGTCTTCACAGATGTGCTTTTTTCTTAGCCAGGGCGTGAAGGCTCTGTTTGTATCTGGCCAGTTGTTTCTTCTGAGCAGGTGTCAAACAGACATACCCTTTTTAAAATGTTGAAGGAACATTCACACAAAGCAAATATCAGGTCAGGTGTGAAACACCTTAAAGCACAGCCTTGATGATGGCTGGTGTGGCTCCACACGTCAGGCTCGGCATCAGCAGATTCCTTTTGAGGCGAGCAGATGTTGTTCTGCTAGTTTTTTACACGTACACCATTTGATGGCCTTGGGGGAAATTATTGGTTCTCAGATGAAGATGATCAGGTGTGTCGTGCTGGAGATCCAACAGCAAATAACCGTGGGGGGCGTAATGTGTCCTGGGTTTCTAGAAGATGACCAAATAATGATTATTCAGGCTGATGATGCGCTGTTGTTGTTTGTTCTTTCCAAACACATTTTGCACAATGAACATGAGGCTCATATTCCTGTGGTGGGAGGCTTTTGTAAATAGTTTGGTCACTCGGTCATCTGCCTCGCTCATCAGATCATCTACAATGACCAGACGCCGTCAATTCGTTGACCACTCCTCCACCACCTCCACCAAGCCTTCTACAAAGGTGACATTCTTCACCTGACTGTAGCCTGACCTCCATTCACCGTAACACCACACCACCTCATCTGGATCACGTACCATCACGTCTGACAAATTGGCCAGATATTGGGTCACCCACACGGTCTTGCCACAAGAAGTAGTACCAGAATCCATGCATGTAAGAGGATTATGCCATTGTGGATCCATGGTCGCAAACGCCTTGGCTTCAACAAAGATGTCCTTTTAATTACCCAACGCACATTAAGCCACCTAGATGACGTACTGGAGAGAAGGGGGAAGACATGCCACTCATCTTATTGTACCTACCTTTCTTTCTAGACTTAAGCCATACCTACCCTATAACTATACATGATATACTAATGAGATAATATACTAATATGCTCTATAACTCTATAACCAAATTCAGATAAATACTATAACTAATTCATAATTCAACTATAAGTACCTACAATTACACTATAACAAGACCATCATTAATTACTATGATACCTTTTGTTAGATTAATTATATGTACTAACTAATCCAGTTAAAACCACTCATAATTATACAAATTAACCGTCGTTGATTACTCTGCAGTGCTGAGCGGTTGCTGCAGAATTTGACAAAGATCAAAGAAGGCCAAATGGGGCCTCAAACTATACCTTTTCCCACTGCTAACATGTATTCGAGACTGGCACAGTCCTTACGATCTTAAATAAAGTGACAGAGAGCATACTGACGAACAGAAGCAAATGAAGATAACCATGGTTTGATTGATATGAAAAGAAATGTGAATTTTGGACAGTTCATTTCCCCAGCTGTTGTTATGGACATCTTTCAGGTGCAGCGTGTATAGGCAAGCTTCTAGTATTCTTTTGTGGAGTATGTTTCCTTCTTTGTTCTGTGTGCTCTGTGTTGACATTCATGTCAGACAGTTTGGTATCCTAAGCAGCCGTTG
>JADBJO010013636.1:30000-32500 GCA_016801955.1 Conus betulinus
TTACAAAGATACCAGTCATCTCTGACAGAGAAGTGAGCCATTAATTTGGACACAGAGACACTTTGATTTTGCGTAAACCATCTGCTGGCTTTGAGACAAATGTATCTGATTTTCAGACAGATGCATCTGATTCTGAGACAGACGCATCTGGTTCTCAGAGAGATGCATCTGATTCTGAAATGAAGACTCCTAATTCTGAAAGTCACATTTGACTCTAAAACAGAGACACCCGATTCTGACTCAGAAACCTAGTTCTGAGACAGACACACCTACCTCTGAGGTAGACACACTGATTCTGACTCAGACACCTAGCTCTGAGCAGAAATACCTGGCACACTGACTTTGAGACAGACACACTGACTCTGAGACAGACACACTGACTGTGAAGCAAACATACCCGATTCTGATAGGGACACATCTAACCCTAAGATAGACACGCGCTGATTACAAGACAGACATAGGCAGATTCCGAGACAAAACGACAACAAAAAAATCCGCTGATTTTGAGACAGATGCACCTGAGTCTCGGATAGACGCATCTGGTTCTGCGACAAACAGGCAGAGCCTAAACCACTGCTGATTAACGGGCAATGCCTTATGGGAAGGACAAAAAATAAACGTCCTATCTGGTTTCAAAACACACCCTCTTGGTGTAATGATGACTGACGGTGTAATGATGATGACTGACGAAGCAAACATCCAATCGACCTGGTCACCACACTGGCAAACTGTGGAGCCGAATTCTTCTCTCGGGAAAGACGACTGTGTCCAGGTAATATTCAGCGAATTGGAATACCTGCCTTGGGACAATCCAGACAACATTGTCAGTGTGGAAGTAGAAACCATTGTCCGTCGAGTGAAAGACAATCTACTGCTACTGTTGTTTCTGATTGGTGGACGGCAAATGTCATCAACATGGCGGTGTTTTGGAGACAAGGGCTCCGAGATCGGGTCAACTTGAGTCTGTTTGCTCTGGCTCTAGCTGACGAACTGTATCTGATGTCTGTACTGCTGCTGTATAGTGAGCAGTTGTATCTGCAGTTTACCTCCAAAGATAGATTCGGTCCGCTGCTTATGCGTTTTGGCCGATTACAACGGATTTGTTATCATTGGGTTTGGTTTCGTGTCCCCCCATATTGTCGGCTATCATCGCCACCGAGAGATGCCTCTGTGTGTTCAACCCACTGAAATGTCAAAGACTGCTGAAAACTAAAACCATGGCGGCTGTCATCGTTGCAGTCTATGCCCTGGTGCTGGGTCTGTTTTACGTTGTGGCTTACAGGTACCGCGTCAGATGCGTGTTTGACCCAACACAATCTGTGTGGAGATCAAAACAGCTGTTCAGGGTACCTTTTACAAAGCTCACCGAAAGCTCATCGATCATCTGGACAGCTTTGTATTTGGCGCGGGCCTGGCATGGACTTTGATGTTAATGGTGATGATAACAACAATAATGACAGTGGTGAAACTTTCGACAGGCGGTGACGTGGCGGCGGTCTGGAGCGTCCTCGTCCATCTCAGCACGAGAAGTGGCCCTGACCAAGATGCTTGTAGGGACCTCCATCTTGTTCGTCGTCTGCTTTTCCTTCAAAACCTTGCTGCGTTTCGTGTGGCTCTTTTTCCCTGAAATGAACTCTGGAGGTCGTCAACAGAACTTCTTCTTAACAATAATCTGGCTGGCTGAGATAAGTAACATCATCAACTCGACTGTTAACGTCTTTGTGTATTATTCCATGGGCTCTCGCTACAGAGGAACGTTTTGGTCGCTCTTTGGTAGAAAAAAATGAAACAAGGACAAGTGTGAAGATATACATTAAGGACAGATAAAGATAAAAGGGGGGAGAGGGAGCCTGAGGGATCGGATACACATGCTTGGAGGATAAAGATATCAAGAAAATAAGACAGGGTATACTTTTGCTTTCCTAATGGAACATTTTTGGTCCAAAATGTCAATGTTCGGATCTTTATAGTTTTACAAAAGAAGTGTCAGTTTCATCAAAGAGTTGTCACTGCATGCGGACTACAAGAATAAGAAGAAGAAAAAAGCAAAAAAAAGAAAGAGGAGGAGGAGGAGGATGTGGTGGTGGTGGAGGAGGAGGAGGAGGAGGAGGAGGAGAAGGAAGAGATGGAGGTTCAGGAAGAGAAGGGGAATGGAGGGAAACGAGGCAGAAAAGGAGAATCATAATGTAATTTGCCATCATTCTCAGGATTAGTGATGACGACTGTAGTGACTGGTGTCTCGGTCACATGGGTTTCAGCTCTGTTGTCTGCTTCTTAAACTCGGTGAGGTGATGTCAACTGACACTCCGATTGCCACCTTGTCTTATGAGTGAACACGTATGTGAACATAGCGATTTGGGTTTAGAAACTTGTGTGTATTTAAAGTTCATGGCCAGCTCCACACCAGCTGCTGCAGATTTGTAACTTGGTCACATGTTGCGATCAACGCTAAGTGCATTTTCGTTATTTTATTCGCTTTTCTTTATTTTTATTCGTTTTT
>JADBJO010013636.1:37500-51516 GCA_016801955.1 Conus betulinus
CTTTTAACAACTGTGAAATAAGATTCCAGTGACAGAGAAGATTTAAAAGAACGGTAAACACTAAATCTACTGGCTTTTTTTTAATGTGTTCTTGGCAGTTTTGACTATGACAGTCAACCAGTCTTTGCTTGAATGAGCTCAGGAATCCGCGCATGTTATCTACGCCTTGATGCTCTCAAGCAAAACCAAATCCAATTTGAACAAAGAATCCCGAACCCGTGACGCCCAACATACTTTACCTTGATCACACAATATCAAAAGCATCTCATATGATTTACGCGGAAGTCTTGATCGATCCATTCTTGTAAGTCTTAGCCAATACTTAATGCATGATAAGTAGAAATTATGTATAAAGGATAACGTCCAGCCTCGCCGTATACCATGTCATTTGGTGTCCTTGGGCTAACATTCAACAGCTTTTTTCAAGGCAAACATGTGCACTTTTTCTAATGTAGAAGATCCAGTCAGTCCCCAAATTTCAGAGCCATATAGGGATTGGTTTTATTTGAGCATCGAATAACTTTAAAAAAAAATCTTGGCCGAAAAGTCACCCATCTTTCCATAAAGTTTTGAACACATCAATAACACCTTTCTTGGCTTTAGTCGCCAAGTCTTCCAGAGCCCTAGAGAACGATAATCTGGGTACTAAAAAAACAACCCTAGGTATTTGTAAGAATTTACTACTTCCATTTGAAGGCCGTTATATGTCCATGCCTCACGTCGAGAAATATAGCCACCATTCCTGAAAATGATTATTTTTGACTTTGTCAAGATTGACATGCAAATCTAATTCAGATGCCTTAATTGCAAGAACATTGAGCTGGTTCTGAAGTCCAGCAACTGTGTCAGGGTAAAAGTACAATGTCGTCAGCAAAAAGTAAAATAAAACAGCTCAATCATGTCAGGGTTCAGCTGAATGCCGTGTCGTCCATTTTCATTATTCCTGAGGCCAGTTCGTTAATGAACAGAGAAAAAAGTAGCGGACTGGTAACCTCGCCTTGTTTTAAGCCTTTGTAGCAAGCGAATGCTTCCGTCATCTTGATCCCACAGCGTACTCGAGCTTTTACAGTTTTATACATGCTTTGGATTGTCAATAACATTTTCCTTTAATTCCAGATTTACGCAATATAGGCCAACGTTTTCCGTGTGAAATTAGATCGAAAGCCTTACAGAAGTCAATGAAAGCAACAAATACTTTCCTGTTTCTAAGTAGGTATTTTTGAACCATCGAAAAAAAAGAGAGTAAAAATGTGATCGATAGTTGAATGATCTTTCCGAAAAACCAGCTTGAATTTTCTCCTAGCACACTTTAGATTCAACCCATTTGGACAGTCTCTTATTGATTATGTAACTGTACAATTTACCACTTAAATTCAAAAGTGAGATACGTCTATAGTTGTCAGGTTTGTGCAGATTACCTTTCTTATGCACAGGTTGTATGATAGCCTCGGTCCAAGCTGCTGGGTACTGACCTGATGAAAAAAAAAAAAACAGCATTAAAAAATCGCAGAAGAAAAGATCTGAGTAATTCAGGCAAAATGCTGTCTGGACCTGCTGCTTTGTTACTTTTTAAGTGATTAATTGAGCCTACTACTTCTTCTTCAGTAACATCCTAATTCAATGGTCCAAAATCTGAACTATCATTTTCTTCTTCAAAGTCTGGTTCAAAAATCGGAGAATCGTCATCCTAAGAAACATTAGTATCTACTTCAAACACCCTCTTAAAGTGTTGCAACCACTCTACATCCGTAATATTACCAAACCTTCTACTTTCGTTGAAAAATGTTTTACTTTTTTCCAAAACTGTCTGGAGTCGTTTACATTCTGTTCAAGTTCTGCTCTACATTTTGGTTTGTATGTTTTTTCCTTATATTTTATATGACCTTCTCTTCTCAAAGTATTCGTGTCCATCCTCTGTGGGGTTTTCTTTTTGTAAACGTTTGAAATCGCGTAGTGCTTTTCTGGTATTCTTTCGACTTTCATAGCACTCCGAGTCAAACCATACATTACCTTTGACGGTCCTACCACCACCCTGCTTTACAGACATGCAAGAGGCGGCAGATTTTAGGGTGGCAGAAAACAAATCAAGTGCACTGTCCATGTCAACTTCAATTAACTGTTTCGCTTGCTCAAGCGAGAGTTTTGTTTTCTGGTAAATTAATTTGATATAGAAAGTCTTCTCGCCTATCTTCAGACCAAACTAGTTTGAAAATAGGCGTGTCATCAACTTCAGCATCATCCATTTGCTGGTTACACACCACAACGCATTCGACAGGCATGTGCTTTGAGTGAATGTTTTCTTGAACAAAAAGTCTTCTGGGTAGAGAGCACAAAGAAGTAGAGAAAATGAAATAATCAATAACACTGTTTCCAGAGGGAGCTATATAAATGAAGCAACTATCTGTGTCTCCTAAGCAAACACCATTCAAAATATACAGAGCAAAACCAGTACATAAATGAAGTAATTTTTTTACCATAATCATTAATCACAGTGTCCAGCGAAGAACGAGGAGGGGGAGTCTGACCATCAGTGTCAGAGTTAATACACTGGTCATGGTGAGCGGGGTCAGACATCACATCGTCTACACTCAGCTGTGCAGGAAATATATCAGAAGTTCTAGCATTAAAGTCCCCACACAGGATAAATTCAGCGTCTTCTTCTTTTTCAATAATATCGAGCATGCATTGTTCAAGAACAGAGATCCCATTGTCCACGTCACTAGTGTCGTAAAACGGACTATTTACTGGATTCAAGTAAACACTAATAATGAAAACATCAGACTCAGTTCCAAACAGCCTTTTATCAGCTTGGAGTACGATAACATTATTGTATTTTTGTTGAAATTTCTTTTATAAATTGCAAAAAAGACGTTTTTTTACCATTACAATGACCCCACCACTTTTCCTTTCCCGAAGAGATAATTTTTTTGCTGGTGATGATACAAAACTTGTATGGGATGGAAATAAAGTAGATGTGAATGAATCCACGAAAGTTTCTACCAGACAAATGAAGTCGAAGTTTATAATAAAGGAGACGAAGCTAGTTTCTTTCAGTTTTAATAGGATGCCTTCCACATTATATCAAACCATTAAAACCACTGTACTTTTCAGATTTCCGAGGACTTGCTCGCTTTTTCGGTTTCGAGCGATCACTCCAGCACTCGGGAATAGATGACTGTCAGTCAAGTGACAAGGAATGGGACCTTGAACTCCCCTGACCTGCTTTGCGGTCCATTTTTCTCCGCGGCGCGAATGTCTTTGTCTTTCGCTTTGCACGTGCGAAGCGGTATTTGTGGAATCAGCACTGTCCTTGCGGTTTCGAGAAGGGGTAGGAATGGGAGGAGTGGGGGTGGGGGGGGGGGGGGGGGGGGGGGGGGAGAATCCCCGGCGTCACCCGGTTTGTTGATAGTCGTGTCAGGTGTGCCACAGGTTGCACCGTCTTCAGGCAGTGGGCCATCTCCACCTCCAGGATGGTACACGCTGTCTGACACGGTGACAGAGGCACTGGGGAGATGTTCCTCCCCTCTGGCACAGTCTGTCTGTTGTCGCTCTACCCCCAGCAATGCCGCCGGAGTTTGTTTCTCACTATTACCACTATCAGCGGTCGTGTCACTAGGTGTGACTGCTGAACGTGTGACAGGGGAAGAGGTGGTGGCAGTGGGTAGCAGTAGTGGGTCGTACCACCTCCTCTACGGGCCTGGCAGGCTGACAGCGATGTCGTCTGGTTGTCTGCTGTGGTGTCGGGTAGACTCGCCGATCGGTGGTGCCGTCTGCGTAGAAAACACAGGGGGTCAGGCTGACTTCTGGTATGCCCCTGTCATGATCCAGCTGGTCAGGATGAGGGCTGTCGTTCTGACGTTCAGCGGCGTCCTTCATGCTGTCTGTCCTATCCCGTATGTCATCTCTCCCCTCTTCGTTACCACTGTGTTCTCTTCTTTCTTGGTTGTCTTCATGACTGCTGGCAGAAGGGGATGACTGAACAGCTTCACTGTACAGTTTTGTGCCAGGTACCAACACGGGGGGATGGATAGTGACTCTTGAGCAGAATGTTGGCAGGATGTTTGGTTAAGGTGTCGAAGTGTCGCTTGTGGTATACGTTGTGACGATCGTCACGGAAACGATTCTGTGGTACCCAGTCGTTGTGTCTGGTCAAACGATTTCCGACTGTCTCCTGTCTTTCGCCGTAATTCTGAAGTCTGGGGTGATCCTTTGAGTTGTATGTGTATGTACGTGGTTGATCATGAACAAACGACCTGACATTCTTGAAGTATGCGTTTTTCCCCTGTTGGCGGTGAGAGAGAGAAAGAGAGAGAGAGAGAGAGAGAGAGAGAGAGAGAGAGAGAGAGAGAGTGTGTGTGGTGTGTGTGTGTGTGTGTGTGTGTGTGTGTGTGTGTGTGTGTTGAAAAAGAGGAGAAGAAGAAGAAGAAGAAGAAGAAAAAGAAGAAGTAGAAGAAAAATTAGAAGAAAAAGAGAGAGGGAGGGAGGGGAGAGAGAGAGAGAGAGAGAGAGAGTGGGGGGGGGGAGCGAGAGAGAATGTGTACACATGTTAGTGTATACATGTGTGTGCGCGCGCGTATGTGTGTGTTTGAATGTGTGTGTGTGTGTGTGTGTGTGTGTGTGTGTGTGTGTGTGTGTGTGTGTGTGTGTGTGTGTGTGTCCGTGCGTGCGTGCGTGCATGTGTGCGTACGTGTGTGTGTGTGTGTGTGTGTGTGTGTGTGTGTGTGTGTGTGTGTGTGTGTGTATGTGCGTGCGTGCGTGTGCGTGTGTGTGTGTGTATGTGTGTGTGTGTGTGTGTGTGTGTGTGTGTGTGTGTGTGTGTGTGTGTGTGTGTGCAGGGTGCATTTTCAATCCACATCCTGTTTTCCAATGAAGTTAACGCTAACATCATTTGACGCAGGGCAATTGCCCCATTCCTGTTTTATGGAATCAACCTCCGTATCTTAACTTTTGTGAATGTACAAAATGGATATTCAAAGCCCTAGTTCTCTCTCTCCCTCTTTTCCTCCATCCCTCTCTCTCTCTCTCTCTCTCTCTCTCTCTCTCTCTGCGTGTTGTCTCTGTCTGTCTCTCTCTCTCTCTCTCTCTCTCTCTCTCTCTCTCTCTCTCTCTCTCTCCCCCCCTCTCTCTCTCTCTCTCTACACCTCTCTCTCTGTGTCTCTGTCTGTCTCTCTCTCCTACTCTCTCTCTTTCTGTTTCTTCTGTCTGTCTGTCTGTCTCTCTCCGACTCTATCTGCCTCTCTCTCTCCCTCTGTGTGTGTGTGTGTGTGTGTGTGTGTGTGTGTGTGTGTGTGTGTGTGTGTCTCTCTCTCTGTCTCTCCCTCTCTTTGTGCACTGCTCTGAACTTTGTTCTTGTGATCAATAACTTCTTGACGACAGACAGCATGACTCGGTGCGTTAGGTTAAATGGAACTCAGCGGCCGGACCAAGACTTCACCAGTCATCCAAATCACCCTTTTCAACTGACTACAATCACCAAACCCGATGTTGGTAGGTCAGCACAGGTTATTTCCGAGAATCAGAGATACCTTGACCTCAACGTGTGTGTGTCATTTACTGCGCTGAAACGGTGTGAAATTTCCGAATGTGCCACCAATGAAACAGCCTGGTTTCATTTCTGGTGAAGGAAAACTGACTTGAAGGACAGCCACGCTCCCTGAAGTAGGGAGGGGGTATTACATTTGGGATATCCAATTCTGAGCCACCTTTCGTTCGCTTACATCAGACAATACGCCAACATCTGCAAGGGAGTTATCCGTATTTAGATATTGAGTCAGCGAGAGTGATCCCGCCGTTTTCATGGGACACATGGCGCTGGTGGGCACGCCTAAAGATCCCCCCCCCCCCCCCCCCCCCCACCCCCCCCCCCCCCCCCACCCCCCATCTGTCAGCTTGACAGGTCAAGGGAGAGAATATGCAAATTAAGGGATACAAGGGGTGCGCATGCAATGCAGACAGTGAATATTCCAGTCGTTAGCCTGGCGTGTGCTTGAAATATTTCGCCCTGTAGATGTATTTGCTTAATCAACAAACCGAGAAAAAGGTAACCCTATTTGCAAACGGTTAGGTATGCCTTATCTTCCTGTGATTTTCTTTTTTTTCGGCACAGGTTTATTTGAAGGGATACACAGCTCGCGTGACACCGGTTAGCCTACGTATAGTCGTGGCCAGGGTATAGGATGACATGACGTGACTCAGATCATGCGTCATTACTGCGAAATATCCAACATCCCCCCCCCCCCCCCCCCCCACACACACACACACACACACTCCCCAAGTAATTTCATGTTTCATCTAAGTACCAATCGAAATTTTCTAGCTTACGTATCACTCGAAATATCAGCTTACTGTACGGAGTTTGAAGCGAGAAGCGAGGATTTCGTCTCATTTTGGTTGCTTGTCTGCTTTTAATCTCGCTCATTTGAACACAGTTCGAATGAGAGTTTGTGAACTGGTGAAGACTTGTAGAAGTTGCTTCTTGTTGCTGAACTGGGAACCCATGTTGTACCTGGACTGAGCATGACGGCTCAGTGTAGAGGCTCATCGTAAGAACTGTGTGAAACACTAGCAATCTATTATTTTTTTCCATGAAGATTGAGTTGGTTTAGTCATTTAACGATTAATATGTGATATTTAAGAATTTTCGTTTAGATTGTTGACTTTCCATTGGATTTTGTCATTTGATCTCTGATTCTGTTACTTTAACAAATGTAAAGTGTGTATTAAGGCAATTAAATGACTATACGACAGTTGTGTATCCATGAGTAGCATGGCATTGGGTTTCCTAAACCCTCACGCCAAATTAGAAGAGAATTGGCCTTAATACCCTGGAGTTACAGGGGCCGCGATTCTTTATTACCCCGCCACAGGAGTAGAAAAAAAAATAGTTCGCTGTGACGCTGTGTTTTTCTATCTGCAAAACTATTCCCTCTTCAGTTATGATGTCTTCCCTGTAAGGTCTGTCCCATCAAAATATGCAACACCCGAGCCAATCTGTCGCCGGGTGACAGAGTGGTCCTGGTGTTGAAGACCAATCTGTCGCCTGGGCGACAAATTGGGCAGGGGGCGACAGATTGGTCGTTAACAGTGCTGCCCATTACTTCATGCCAAGTAGGCTTTTCGATATCATTTTTTTTTCACTTTTTGAAGTAGGCTCATGGTTCTGTGTGAAAGCCTTGATGCGCAACCCATTCACTTGTTTTGTGTCTCTAATATTTGTTTGTAGTAGGTGTCTTTGCTAAGTATGTTTTGACGTTTGTTAAGGCCTTTTCTTCTTCTCCTGCGTTCCCTGGTCATGCTGGTCAGATACACAAAGTCCGGTAGCTTGGGCAAAGTCAGCGGTCCGTCGGAGTGAGTCCGCCGTTCCCCACAGCTTTTCTTGGAGTTCCACTGCACCGGGCCAAAACTCACGCCGCAGGCTGTCGAAAGTGGGACAGGACTGAAGTACGTGGGCTGGGTTTTGTGGGCCAGTGCCACATGGGCACTCATCTGTGTGGGATATGTTCAGGCGATAGAGGTGGGAGAGCAATTGACAGTGTCCAGTTCTTAGTCTGAAGATGGCGACTTGTTGGGCACGCTCAAGAGGGTGAATGTCATCCTCCTGTCCACCTGTAGTCTTTCTCTCCATGCTGTCCTGAACTGGCTGCGGATGATGGTCTTCGCTTCTCTGTAAGATACAGCATGGGCTATTTGGTCTTGTTGGCTGCCCACCTTGGAGAGTCTGTCTGCCTCTTCTGTTCCTGCAATACCACAGTGGGAGGGAATCCACTGCAGGACTGGTGTTGTCTTCCTGCTCAACGTGCGGTTAATTAACACCTTTTGAACTGAGCTTGCCCCCCCCCCCCCCCCCCTTCCCCAAAGCAGTAACATGTTTCTGAGCAGAGCCCTAGAAATCCCTTACCTGTGTACTTTGTTTTGAAAAAAGGCCTGGTGTGCGTTTGTGGTAGTGCTTGCCTGATGCACAGTCTGAACAAAGGATGCTGTCCCATTGTTTGTTTGGCAGGCCTGTTTGTTGAAAATCTGCTTTGTGTTTCATGCAAGCCTCGCCTGGAAGCCAGTGATCCTATTCTCCATAAAACACTTCCCGGAAGTCTGGCTTCACTACATCTCTAAATGTTTAGGCCCCCAAGGCTGTGTAGGCCTACTGTGAGTCTGTGTCCACCTCGCACAGCTGGCACTGAGACCAGGACACAAAGTTGTCTACAAAATCATAGTGAAACTGCAACATGCGCAGTTTGGCATACTGACACACACACACACACACACACACACACACACACACACACACACACACACACACACACACACACGCACACACACACACACACACTCTCTCTCTCTCTCTCTCTCTCTCTCTCTCTCTCTGCAGAGGAAGTTTCCAACAGATGGTCTTTTGTCCATTTCTACTGCTACTACATTCTCAGAGAGTTCCGTCAGGTTTTTTTTTTTTAATCCGCCCTTCGTTCATCAGCTTTTGTGCCTGGTTAGATGAGACGTAACGAAGGTCACGGAGTTTGGCTACATTGGTCAGCGTCTTGCCATAGGCCGAATTACCAGACAACTAGAACGTATCCGCCAAAATGGCTTTGGCAGCGTCTTGTCTCCTCGCCGACGAGCGTCAGAAACAGCCCCACCAAAAGACATTCGATGATGAGGGCAATATTGTCAACGATTAGCCCTTGACTTAAGTGGACAAACGAGTCACCAAGACAAAACACGAGGCGTTTCGACCTTTTAGGCCTTCTCCAGACAAGACACAAACAAATAGGGCAATGAAAATGAACGAGTTTGGCACTTAACGTATATCTCTTCAGTGCAAGGTAGACAGGCGTTGAATGAATTGGCGGTTCGCTAACATTCATTGACGATTTGTTTAGATTTCCGCCTGCAGTCGCTTCGCTTTGCAACATGATTTAAGTGTTAACGTTATAGAAAAAAAAATGTATTGGACGGACTCACGAAGTCTTGAAGGAAGCGCGAGAATTCAGCATGATTGGATGTGTGGTGTCTGAGTTCTGCTTCATGAGCGATTTGATATCTGGTCCTGATAGCCCATCCTGAGCCACCTGTATTCCTGTCTGTGCCTCTTCTTTCAGAAGAGCTTACCACCACCTTTTAGAAGAGGGATCAAGCTTCGACCAATGCCTCCGCATAGACTTCCAAAGTCCTCTGCCTCGAATATTTCTTCATCCAATGAAGTGAGGCAAACCATGACTGCGTGAGCGCAGTGATAATCCTCATAGACTTTACTGTCTCCCACAAAAGGAGTATGGCGCACCATAGTGGTGATTAATAGTAGTCAGGGCGCTTGTGACGAAAGTGAAGTGTCGCGATAGTGGTCTCACTGCTGAATGAGACTGGCTTGCCTCTGTTGGTTGTTAATAAGAAATCTCTTGAGTGGAACTGGAAGCGGCTCAGGGGAACATGATGGGGTTTTTCATAGATGCAGTAGACCCACTTTTTTTTTTCTTTTCTGATATCGACACTATTCTTAAGAGAGGGGCCATGGTGTCACCCACCAGACGAGGGCTTACAAGGTCAGAGTAAACGTAGACGCTCTTTAAATCTTCATTCAAGTCTGTGATGAATTCACGTACATGATGCCCTGGACCCACAGAGGTGTCGGAGCTCAGAGCAAGGACTTTTTTTTTTGTAAACTCTGCCTTAAACGCAGAGTAGCTCTCTTCTCATGGACTGTCAAGCTGGCTTTCTTTGTGGCTCTGTTGTAATACAATTTGACTCTTGTTTTGTCGTTGTCTTATAATTGCCCACCTCATTTTTTTTTTTTTTTGGTCAACATGTGTATGAATAAACAATTCGTTGGACTCATACAATCTTCTGGGAACGATCACCGTTGCGGGAGTGGGTCCCAGATCCCGCACAGTCATGATCTCTCTGGGTGGATCCTTATGGTGTTAATGGAATCACTTCCACTGTGGGTTTAGATGCCTCAGCTGTTTTGCTTCCGTCTTGGATATTGAAGAATGTATTGCTGATCTGAATTTCAGACAACCCCACTTCATAGCCAGCGCTCAAAGTAAGATCTTGAGGAAGTTCGGTAAAGTAATGACCAGCAGCATTCTCTGGGTAGTACTCCAAAGGACCATTGCTGGGCAGATTGAGATAGAACATGACGATGACAATGACAGATGTCCACAGAGCTTTCATGCCAATCAGTTGGGGGCTGGGGGATCATGCCGGGATTGGGAAGAATGGATCCCAGACAGCTTCCCAGAGGAATGTATCCCATACAACTTCCCAGAAGAATGGATCCCATACAACTTCCCAGAAGAATGGATCCCATACAACTTCCCAGAAGAATGGATCCCAGACAACTTCCCAGAAGAATGGATCCCATACAACTTCCCAGAAGAATGGATCCCATACAACTTCCCAGAAGACTGGATCCCATACAACTTCCCAGAAGAATGGATCCCATACAACTTCCCAGAAGACTGGATCCCTGACAACATCCCAGAAGACAGGATCCCATACAACTTCCCAGAAGACTGGATCCCAGACAACTTCCCAGAAGACTGGATCCCAGACAACTTCCCAGACGACTGGATCCCATACAACTTCCCAGAAGGCTGGATCCCAGACAACTTCCCAGAAGAATGGATCCTAAACAACTTCCCAGAAGAATGGATCTCAGACAACTTCCCAGAAGAATGTTTCTCAGACAACTTTCCAGAAGAATGTTTCTCAGGCAACTTCCCAGAAGAATGGACCCCAGACAAACAACTTCCCAGAAGAATGGATTCCAGACAACTTCCCAGAAGAATGGATCCTAGACAACTTCCCAGAAGAATGTATCCCAGACAACATCCCAGAAGAATGTACCCAGACAACATCCCAGAAGAATGGATTCCAGACAACTTCCCAGAAGCGCCCAGCCACAATCTGTCAGGGTTGTGTCCGCTGGTCAAATTGAACAATGACACTACAACCACCACATAAATAAGAATCATCTGGCTGAAAAATGTTCGCTGCGAAGGACTCGCCGTCCAAATATTGTTCAGAGCTTGGAGGTGCAGGGACGTCGTGCAACCTTGTCAACCCATGATTCAGTCATATTCTCTTTCATTGCTTACACAAAAGTCAGTCTGGGTACCGGGTCACTGCTGCCAGGAGATGTTAATTGAAATCGAAATTCCTTTTATATGAATGTATGTCATATGTGAGAAAATGGGTAATGTGACTAAATTATTGTTTATTTGCTGTGAATGTGTGTGACCACAAATGAATTTCTCAAATTGAGATAATAAAGTTGACTTGACTTGACTTGACTTGACTTGACTGTGGAATTCAAGAGGTGAATGATGCCGGGTAGTCATACCACGTGACTAAATCCTTTTTTTTTTTTACCTTTTTAAATTCGTTTTAATCAACGTACAAAAACATAACAACATTTAAACATAAAGAGTATTTTTTTTTTTACCAAACATACACAAAGAAAAAAAAGAGCTATGACACACACACACACACACACACACACACACACACACACACACACACACACACACACACACACACACACACACATACACACACACGGAGATATACACATACACGTACATTCATGTAATGAACAGCTATCGATCAATATATAGATGCAAAAACAGCAACATCAGCAAGAATAACGACATGTGTATACATGTATGTTCATAATTGTCGATGCACTCTAAACACTGTAGTCATTGATGAATCCAGCCCAAAGTATTGTTTTATCAATGCAACACTTACAGGAGAAAATATCACTTTACATAATTATAATTTTCATATTTCTTTCATCTTTTTCCTTCTTTCTTTTCCCCGATTTTTTTCTTCTCATGCCATTTCTATAAAGTAGTAAATATGGTAACATGTCCATTCCTATTTATATCTGCATTGTATTTTTCGATTTTATAACGTGAAAGTAGGAACCTTTGGAAGGAGACTATATCAGGAAGACAATGGACAAATTTGCATTTATAGATATACTGTTTTCCTAAAAGAATTATTAAATCTAAAACCGAGTCTGTAGATATGATTTGATCATATCCAAAAAGTATAACTTTCTCACGAAATGTAAAGCTTGTACATGGAAAACATTTTGATTTTAGCAGTCTCTCCAAATTTTCCCAAAGCTGTTTTGAGTAATGACACTCCCAGAAAATATGCTCTATATTGTCCTTAGTTTTCTCTACAGAAATCACAATTGTTATCCCCACTATCCCCATTTCCTTTAAAACTACGTTAGTCCAAGAATCCTGTGTACGATACGAAGCTGCAGCCATTTAAGTTTTATTTCCTGTATTTTATGACTTTGGGTGAAAACCTTTTCCCAAGAAATTCTGTTCCCAATTTTTCAGTCCATTTCTGGCGCGAGTTAGGAAGTTTGCTGTCAAATGTGAAAAGGTCATAGTACAGTCTTGATCCCTTGGATATAGAGTATATCAGTTTTTAGAGCTCTGGTTTTTTTCTTTATATTTTGATTAATTGATATATTTAGACCAGTTTGCTGTATATATTTCCTAATAGAGCTTACACAGCCGTAGTAATCCAAGAAGCATACACCCATATCATATTTTCTATTTAATTCGTTTAAACTTAGAAAACTTACGTCGTTTTTAAAAAAAAATGTGAAAACACAGTAAACCCTTTCCAAGTCCAATTATATCTGATTACATTATTACCAATTTTAAATTTATCATTATGAAAGACTGGCTCGGACAGTACATCCGATTGTGTTTTTGTTTTCAGGTGTCTACAAAAATCTCTATATACCATGAATGTATGGTTCCAGAATACATTGTTGTATTTATTCACAGGATAACAAGGACCATATTTTTTTCTATTTCTTCAAAAAAAGGATACATAACACTGGCAATATTTTTCCACTTGTGTTATGTTGTTTTAAATCTTCTCAGCCAGGTAAGCTTTAGAGCATTGATATGCTTTCTAATATTGGGTATGCCTAGACCCCCCTTCTTTATGCTTTGTATTGCAATTTTCTACTTATTTTATCCCGTTTACCATTCATAACAAAAAAAAAACCAAAACACATTCTCTGACAATCATTTATGAAGTCATCTGGTGGATTTTGGAAGCAAACTCCATAGATGAACCAATTTAGATAAAATCAAAGATTTTAAGACGGCAACGTGTCCAAGAGGAGTAATGTTTCTTTTCAACCATATTTTTAAACAAAGCTGTTATTTCTGACAATTTTTCAGCATAATTATCTTTTCACAGTTTTTTTTTTTTTTACATCATTTGTGAACCATATTCCCAAATTTTTTTAAACTTATCAGGGTTCCATTGTATATTTGAATGTTGCATATGTTTTATTTCTGAGCCTTTCTTACTACCTAGCCATATTGCTTTGTGTTTTATCTGCATTTAGGAAAAGTCCTGAAAACTTTCCAAATTTCTCTATTAATTGGACGCTCTTTCAAAAGACATTCGATCTCCATTATTCATTAATTGTGTCTCACCAGCAAATTGTGATGTTTTAAGTTCTTTGTTGTTTATTTTAACACCTTTATATCTTATACGTGACTAAATCCTCTTGTCCATCCTGTAATTATTATTGAGAGAGAGAGAGAGAGAGAGAGAGAGAGGAGAGAGAGAGAGAGAGAGAGAGAGAGAGAGGTTTTCCCTGAAATTCCAACAAAAAATAAAGACAGTGAAAAAATTAATGGAGGAATGGGAGGGATGGGGGGGGGGGGGGGGGGGGGGGGGGCAATAAAGATCTGGAATGACGTGTCTGGCAACAGCCAGTACCAGGATAGAAAACATTGATATTTTCCACTGTAACGAGCAGAACAAAGACTCTGTGTGCCGCGCGCGCGCGGGAACGCGGCACGCAGGGACGCACGAAACGCATGTATGCATTTCCGCATGCGCACACACACACCAAACACACACACACAACATACACAACAAAACACACACAGACACACAGAACAAACACACTCAAACACAAACACGCGCACCAGAAATCCTATCTCTCTCTCTCTCTCTATCTTATCTCGC
>JADBJO010013637.1:0-2500 GCA_016801955.1 Conus betulinus
GAAGAAGACGGGGGAAAAAGAAGATTTTGTAACGTGCTTCTTATCACTGCCCGTTTTCATTGAAATGCAATGATAAAGTGCTTACCCGAAATATATTATTTCTTTGCCGTGGAAGAGGGCTATGTGTACAGTATGCGTACGGTTGCTGCCCTATATTTAAACATCAGTTCTCAAGGGAATCTCTTCTCTTTCTATCTCTTCTCTATCTCTATCTCTCTCTTCTCTCTCTCAAAAACACACACCCACAATACACACGCGCGCACACGCACACACACACACACACAAACACCCACAAACACACGCACACAACACATTACACACACACAATACACGCCACGCACCGGCACGCACCCAACCCTTGCAACGCGGTACACTCACTCATACACACACACACACACACACACACACACACACACCAACACACAAAAACACCCACTCCACACATGAACACAAACGCGCGCGCGCACACACAACACACACAACACACACACACACACACACAACACACACACCACTCCATAACAAAAAAGAGTATTTTTCTTACCCTGAACTTTGATATGGATCTTACATAGGCGCAGTTCTTGCAGCCAACTCACTGCGCTGTACTCACGCTCAAACACTCACACAGCACAAGTGCACTACACACACACTGCACGTATCTTGTTGACCATCTCATTAAAAAAAGATAAAATATTATAATGCCCTCAAATTTCACCACCATACCCCACCCCACCACCACCCACCCCCCGCCCCGCCCCACCCCCTAGCCCACACACACACATAGTGACAGGTAGACACACGTGGATTTTGTTTGTGGCTCCAAGTGCCTCCTCTACTGCAGCGTGGACCAGATCCAATCAAGCCGTGAATCTGTGGCCAATGACAATGAGCTTCATCCATTCACTGACTGTGTGGGGGCTATATGCCGTGGATCTGTGGCCAATGACAATGTGCTTGATCCATTCACTGACTGTGTGTGGGCTATAAGTCGTGAATCTGTGGCCAATGACAATGAGCTTCATCCATTCACTGACTGTGTGGGCTATAAGCCGTGACTCTGTGGCCAATGACAATGAGCTTGATCCATTCACTGACTGTGTGGGGCTATAAGCCGTGACTCTGTGGCCAATGACAATGATCCATTCACTGACTGTGTGGGGCTATAAGCCGTGAATCTGTGGCCAATGACAATGAGCTTGATCCATTCACTGACTGTGTGGGGGCTATAAGCCGTGAATCTGTGGCCAATGACAATGAGCTTGATCCATTCACTGACTGTGTGGGGCTATATGAGCCGTGACTCTGTGGCCAATGACAATGAGCTTGATCCATTCACTGACTGTGTGGGGCTATATAAGCCGTGAATCTGTGGCCAATGACAATGAGCTTGATCCATTCACTGACTGTGTGGGGCTATAAGCCGTGAATCTGTGGCCAATGACAATGAGCTTGATCCATTCACTGACTGTGTGGGGCTATAAGCCGTGGAATCTGTGGCCAATGACAATGAGCTTGGCCATCCATTCACTGACTGTGTGGGGCTATAAGCCGTGAATCTGTGGCCAATGACAATGAGCTTGATCCATTCACTGACTGTATGTGGATATAAGCCGTGAATCTGTGGCCAATGACAATGAGCTTGATCCATTCACTGACTGTGTGTGGGGCTATAAGCCGTGAATCTGTGGCCAATGACAATGAGCTTGATCCATTTACTGACTGTGTGGGGGCTATAAGCCGTGACTCTGTGGCCCAAATGACAATGAGCTTGATCCATTCACTATGTGGGGCTATAAGCCGTGAATCTGTGGCCAATGACAATGAGCTTGAGCCATTCACTGACTGTGTGTGGCTATCGCTTTTTGGTGACAGGATGACAGACCAAGGGACAGGCAGGCCAGGTTATTTTGCCCTAAATACCGTTCATCTTGTTCAAGACCCAGCCCCGACCACAGAGGGTCCATATCAGTGTTCCCCAAACGCCAAGAGCGAATAATAATATTTACTACCAGCACAACCTTCTGTGCTACTACTACTACTATCACTGATACTAACACCACTACCACCACCACCACCACCACCCCACCACTACAACCACCACCACTACAATTACTCCGTAGCCTCTACTATTTACTACTACAATTGCTGCTGCTGCTGCTGCTGCTGCTACTACTTCGATTCAATGTTGTTCGTAACAGTCGACTGAAAGGGCCATATCAGGGACTGCACTGAATAGAAATTAGTAAAAGTAGTTTTAGAAGTAGTAGTAGAGTAGCAGCAGCAGTAGTTGTAAGAGTATTAGTAGTGCAGTAGTAGTAGTAGCAGTAGCAGCAGTAGTTGTACGAGTAGTAGTGTAGTAGTAGTAGTAGAGTAGTAGTAGTAGTCGTAGTAGTAAGTAGTAGTAGTAGTAGTAGTAGTAGTAGTAGTAGTAGTAGTAGCAGCAGCAGCAGCAGCAGTTGTAGAGGAGAAGGAGGAGGAAGAAGAAGAAGAAAGAGAAAGA
>JADBJO010013637.1:7500-25000 GCA_016801955.1 Conus betulinus
CGGCCCAGTCATACTCCGCGCTGTAACACGCCTCACCGTATTTGCTGCTTTCCTCGGAAGCTTGGTAGTTCACCACACAGTTCACCACAGCACACCCGAACACGACACAACCCCCATGAGATCGACCTCCTCCAAGAAAAAAAAAAAATGAAGTGCACAGCCATTCACATATTTTAAAAACATGATTTTTTTTTAAAAACAACCATGACAACTGCCCGTTGACAATGATTGATGTTGGAGGGTCCAAAACCAAGCCAGGCCATTAAATGGACCCCAGCAAGCCAGAGAAAAAAAAGGACGACCCAGGATGAGCTTGCGGCAAACAGTGGAGAGAGACCCCAGACTCGCTGACAGAGGATGGAGTGACACCAGCAAACTGGCTGAGGACCGTGCACAGTGGAGCGCCTTGACTGTCTCATGCGTCGCAACACGCGGGAGCATCTAAGTCTATAGAAGTAAGTCCAAAAACATGGCGGCGGATTATCTTCTTCTTCTTCTTCTTCTTCTTCTGCGGTCGATTTTAATTGGCAGAGTCAGATCTTCGGTCCTGTCGCCCACAATGAATTCCACAGTCTTCTCGAGTTTGACGGCTGCCCCTAAGTTGCATTTGCAGCTCTGTGCCTTCTGGCCAGGTTTGATGCCGTAGAACATCATGAGTTGGACGGTGTTGCAGGATGTGTGCTGGGGTCTGAGATCCAGTGCCACATGGACATTCGTCTGTGTGTACAATCTTAATTCGGCTAAGGTGGCTCAGCAGTCGGCAGTGGCCAGTTCCCAGTCTGAAGAGGTATCTCTGGAGCTGATGGATTGGATCAACAACACTGTCTGCACCCAGCCTTCTCGTCCACTGGTTTTGGTACACGTTTTGAATGACAGTTTTGGCCTCTCGGTGGTGGCTGATCTGCTCCATATTGCTGCCTGCCTTGGACAGAGCGTCAGCCTTCTCACTCCCAGTGATCCCACAGTGGGGTGGAATCTACTGGAGAACAATAGTGGATTGTCTTGAAAGATTACGTGCGTCCGCTGACTGAGGTTGTACTGGCCATCAAGCGGCGGATTAGATATGGCCACTGTTGAGCCGGATCTTTAACGTCTCGTTGACCTGTAAATAACAAACAAGCACCGTAACTCTTGCTCCCATGAAGAAAAAAAAGTTCGCAAGTCGTAACATTGCTTATTTCGTGGTTGATTGACGTCGCTGACATATCGTTCTACACAGCATATTAATCCCCAATGCGCACTCACTACACATAAAATATACTTGCGAATTATTGAAAGAAGCTTCTAATGTGTTGTCGACGATAGGTACTTTCGGTCTTTCTCACTTCGGAAAAGAACATATATTTCAGCATACATTTCGATGCACCAGGATGGGGCTTTGCATGAGTCTTTACAGTGCCTTTGCTATGAACAGTTGGGGGCCCCTTACTCCCCGTTCGAGTGCCATGAACACGGTTCAATTGAGGTTTGCTTTTGCGTGGAGTTGCTGCAAACGTGAAAATAGAGGCCATACTGGTGACTTAGTGAGTGAGTGAGTGAGTGTGTGTGTGTGTGTGTGTGTGTGTGTGTGTGTGTGTGTGTGTGTGTGTGTGTGTGGTGTGTGTGTGTGTGTGTAAAACGCGTTTGGCGTATCTAAACTGACCCGCGTAAGACCAGATGATCTGTTTACAGACAAATACTTCAGTCACTGATTGTGCTTCGCTTACGTCCAAAACATTATTTCTAAGGGCATAAATGTGGACATTGACGCGGTAAGGTGTGTGTGTGTGTGTGTGTGTGTGTGCGTGCGTGCGTGCGTGCGTGCATGCGTGCGTGCGTGCGTGCGTGCGTGCTGGGCGTGCGTGTGTGTGTGTGTGTGTGTGTGTTGGGAGGGTTGGGGGGGGGGATGGAGGGATGGATGGAGAAATGGGGCAGTAGGGGGAGGGAGCGCTGATTGACACCACTGAAAAACATGTTTATTTGTCCCTTCCCAAACCACCAACGAGAAGAATATGGAATGGCTATGATTATCAGTCCAATAACGCAGTTAATCGCTTCTTTTTGTGACCAAGATCGCGTTTGTCTACCACAAATAATCAGCCACAGCACACACCACACACACACACACACACACACACACACACACACCCGCCCTCCCATACACATACACACACACACACACACACACACACACACACACACCACACACCACACACACACACACACACACACATTTCATTCCACTTTATACCACAGTGAGATGGGCCACCCCCCCCCACCCCACACCCACCACCCCCCCAAAAAAAAATTCTAATATCTAGAGTTACAAAACAATGCAGTAAATGTTTATTTCAAAAAGCAAATCTTTCGTAGCTTTTTCATCTGTGTGTGTGTGTGTGTTGTGTGTGTGTGTGTGGTGTGTGTGTGGTGTGTGTGTGTGTGTGTGGTGTGTGTGTGTGTGTTGTGTGTATGTGTGTGTGTGTGTGTTGTGTGTATGTGTGTGTGTGTGTGTGTGGTGTGTGTGTGTGTGTGTGTGTGTGTGTGTGTGTATGTAGGTGTGTAGGTGTACATGTAGGCATGTGTGGTTCACCCCCATATTACCATTATCATTATCATCACTATCATCATTATCATTGCTATCATCATAACTCTCTCCCTGTTCCAATAATACCTGTTCCAATAATTACTTTTACTCATTCATCCTTTCTACTTCTTTCCAGCGACTGTTATCATTATGATTGAATTTACTTTTGTCATAATCGATTTCATTGTTAATGTCATCATATCATTATCATCAGTAGCATAATTATCATCATTATTACACCCAAGCAATCTTTATTATTCTTACTTACTTAATAAGCATTGACAACAATATTACCATCAACACTATCATTATTATGATGACTATTATTTTTATATTATAACTAATACTTTACTATTATTATCATTGTTACTGTTGTTACTATCATTGTAGCTGTTACAGCTATTATATCTACTATCATTATTGATATTCTAATTATGCATTAATATATTCCTTACATTTCCAAATTCCTGTATTGTTACTGTCTTTTTTAATTAGTATCAGAATCATGATTATTGCTACAGCTATTAACTATCAGCTATTCTTCGATTCTATCTATGTACCTTTCCCATGATCTATATCCTCCTTCTTCTCTTGTCCTCTTTGTCCCCACCTATCCACCCCCCCCCCCCCCCCCCCCCCCTTCTCTTCTGGTCTTTATTATCATCATAGCTATTATCAATAGTAGTAGTAGTAGTAGTAGTAGTAGCAGCAGCAGCAGCAGCAGCAGCAGCAGCAGCAGTAGTAGTAGTAGTAGTAGTAATAGCAGATGTTGTTGTTATAGGAGTGGAAGTAGTATTAAAATTTTGTTATTGTCATCATTATTACAATTATTATTACTACCATAATTTTATTACCATTACTCTTATTATTATTATTTATTATTATTCTTATTCTTACAACTACTATCATTATCATTTTTATTATCATTATTATCACCATCATCATCATCATTTTTATTATGACATTATTATCATCATCATCATCATCATCACTCTCACTGTTTGGTCTGAGTCCACGGTTACAGTTCAAGTCAACACGCTTTGATCATGTTCTGTATTACTCTCAAAGCTGCACCTGTCTTTTCTCATCAGATCAGCCTGTGCCAAATCATATTCACCGCACAGTCCAGCCCTTGACCCATACCGTATGGCCTGAGGCAGGTCTCATGTCCGTTTCTTTTCCTATGCAAGCTCGATCCAAACGACCCTTCATTTTCCTGTCGTCTGCTAGACTTTCCTGTCGTCTGCTAAACCTTTCACACCAAAATCCCGCAGAAACACTAAGAGTGTACAGGTAATCCATCATTCCGCTATCTTTGCTGACGTATGGCATTTGACTCAAATGTACTGACCCCTAGATAACAGGATTTAATCATCTTTTACACATTTAAGGTTTTTTTTTTTTCCCCCTCATAGAGTCAATGCGATTTTCGTCTGTTAGAACTTTGTTCGTACTACTTGACCTTTGCTGTAACCCCCGAACTCTGACCTTACTGTCGCCACTACCACCATGTCGTGCGACTGACTATCCTCTAACTCCTTTCCCTGCTCCCCTTCTTCTCTATAGTTACTCTAAATACTATAACTACTTTTGATATCATCATCATCATCATCATCGTCACTATTATTATCATTATTGTTGTTGTTGTTGTTACTACTATCATCATTATTACTATTATCGTTATTATCATCATCATTATTTTAATCTGCTTTGTCTCGTTCGCAGCAGCCTCGATCGTTTCCTGTCTACATTCATTTTGAGCAGCTAAGTGAGTTTTCGTTCTTCGTTTTCATTATCTAGTTACTATTAATACTACAACTGATATCATTATAGTATGACTAAAACTGGTAGTACTCCTCTCTTCATCATTGTTAAAAAAAATTCTTTTTATCATCACTATCACTATTATTATTATTATTTTCATTATCATTAGCATCATTATCATTACTATTACTGTTATTATTATTCTTACTATTATTATCATCATCGGCGACGTCATTATTAATTAACTCGCTTTGTCTCCTTCACAGCAGCCTCATTTGCATTCCACGTTCATTTCGCGCACGACTCGAGGAGCTGAGTGAGGCTTTCTTCATTTTTATGGTCTTTGAATGTTGTTTGATTTGGCTGAAGAAGACCAAAGAAGTTGCGTTGTTCCTGTAATTTGTTTATTTCATTCGTTCGGCGGAATAGCAGGTTTTTTTTCAGGTTGTGTCAGTTTCCATCTGCATTCACCTCACTTTGAACTAACTGATAAGAAGTGAGTAGACGTCAATCTTCTTCTGACATAGCCTACTTGCGCGCGTATTTTTATTTCGAAAGAAAATATAACTTTGTTTTCTTGTTTTGTTTCATACTCATGTGACGCCTAGATATTAAGTTTGGTTACCACCGAGTGTGACAAGTTAGATTAGACACACACGTATAATTCTTATGAGCACATTCGTGTTAGGCTATCTGGACTTTGAGTACAGGCGTGAATGAGTTTGCAAGAAAACATATAAGTTGTTGATATAGTTGTGTTTGGCTTTATTCATATTTCACTCCCCTTCACCTTTAGAAGTACTGTTTCAAATGTATGTGCGTATAGTGTGCAAACATGTCAATTGTACATTTTTAGATAAGAGGTTATAAGAAACTGGCCTATCTGTGCTTTATAAATTCAGCATTAGATATATCAAGATACGGGATGTTCTAGCAATGCTGTACGAAGTGGAAATCGTATAAAGTTTATGCAAAGATTTTACTGTTTGTTTTCACTCCGTTGATATATCTTGTACTTTTAAGGTGGTATCAAGTCATTTTCCGAGGAAGCATTTTTGTATTTACTGTGGGTATGATCATCTTTATTCCCCACTTTTCTATTTCTCTCTTTCCATTTCTCCGCCATCTCCTTTTTTTTTCTTTTCTTTTGTTTGTTTGCTTAAATTGAAATCGATGGCTAGTCGATATAGTAATCATGATGGCGAACACTACACGGTCCCCTTGCGCGGAGCTACTATCTAGGGGAAACAATTCAGTAACATCTTAAATCTAACACAAATTGCATCAGTTACCTCTCTTAGTTCAGTCTTGACAAAGTCCAAACCAGAGACCTCTACGTCTATGGTCCAAACTCCAGCGAATGGATGGGAAAAAAGGGACGAAAAAAGGGACTCTCTCTCTCTCTCTCTCTCTCTCTCTCTCTCTCTCTCTCTCTCTCTCTCTCTCTCTCTCTCTCTCTCTCTCTCTCTCTCTCTCTCTCTCTCTCTCTCTGTCAGCAGGCGCTTTCGCGTGTATGTAGGCTCTTGTTCCTATGTTTGTATGCATGTGAGAGAGCAAAAAATAGAACAAAACGACGGAAAGCATGCATATGTTTAGCATCTGCTACATTTAGAAAGATTGTACATTTGGTTTGGGGGATTGGTCGTGACAGTGTGTGTGCTTTGGAGAGAAAAAGTGTAGGGGTCGGTATGAAGAGTGTCTGAAGTTATGTTCATTGTATTTAAATTTGCATACCATACAACCATACGCATTATAGGCAAACGATTTTTTCCTCACCCTTTTATTTTTAGAGAAAAAAAAAAAATGAATGACGCCGTCAGCAACTCTATCAAACGTATCATAGTGAGAGCACCCATGTGCATTCCATTTCAACTATTTACACATGCATCTTCACTCTCACCCCTCTCCACACTCACGAGTCATTTGATTAAATACAAAATGCCGTTTCACAAATATCATGTGCACACACGCGCTACAAACTCCTGCACACACACACACACACACACACACACACACACACACATGCATGCGCACTCACATGCGCACTCACATGATCACAAAGTCCATTCAACAGTACAGTCTTTTAACAAGAAAAATAAGTACGTTTTAGGACGTTGGCAGTGACTCAATTGGTCGAAGGAAAAAACAGGTAGGTAGTTCAATGCTACCTTTCAGAGAGAGAGAGAGAGGCAGACAGAGAGAGAAAGAGGGAGATTTTCTGCCATAAATTTTAGAGAAAAAACGGGTGACAGAGAAAAAAAAAGCTGGCATCCAGAGAGAGAGGGGGGGGGGGATGTGCAAACCAACTACTAAACAAAAACGTAAGTACACATTTTTAATGAAAGATTCTCTCTCTCTCTCTCTCTCTCTCCTCTCTGGTCAAATCTCATCGCAGGACAAAGGAACCAGTGCCTGTGCTAGAAGTGACGATTCCACGACTGAAAAGACCGGAACGGCCCTAGCCGCCGACCACGCCCATTCTACAGTTTGTTATATGACAACTTGGTGTCCGGCAGGGTTCTCGCACACACGAATACACTCTTCCAGTCCTGAAATCCAAGCACCTCCTCCCTCCCCCCCCCCCCCCCCCCCCCCCCCCCCCCCCTCCGAGACCTTATGCTGACTAAAGCCACATAATTGCACTTGCTGACATACGTGTGCGCACTGCGTACGCATTCCCTGTGAAACCAAAATGTCTCCACCATCACAGTGCCTTCTTTCCCGTAGAGATGGCGCCCATGATGGGATCTTTTCATAGCACAGTAACACAACTCATTCTTTTTTCTTACACCACCACCATCCCACAACACCCGTTAAAGTAACTTATGTATACCTCAGACCTGTCTACCCTACGATTTGTTTTTCCTATTTTACGGCATTGATTGGAAAATACGATAATACGCCAAGTACGCCAAACATACAAAATCGGCAACTCTGGCTTATAAAAAGGCACTATTTTCCTGTTTGAAGACGCGAGTTATTGTCCCTAGTTCCAGTTGGCACATACTCGCTTACGCCATGGTCGGCCGTCTTTCATAGTCAGCGACTGACACAGATATTCACTGAGAGAATGCCGCCACCAGCGAAATTATCACGCGTTCATGAGAGTGATAAACAGCTAGATGTTGAAAAGAAGGTTACCGAAACGAGGGAGCAAACTTTCCTGAATGCATATTACGCAAACTGGGAAGTGCTTAGTCCTAAGCTCAAAAAAGGTCCACTTTCGTGTGGTGCACTTTGTGCGAAACAGGCTTTAGTTGGCCTCATGGAGGGCGCAGCGACTGCATAAAGCATGTTTCATCAAAATCACATAAAAAAAAATTATCTGAAGTGGTGATCTTCACTTGTACAAGCATTTAAAAAAGGCCGAGGCGAAGTCTAATGGGGGACCTGATGCAGCAGGTGACAAACGCCGAGATAATGATCATGATGTGTGGGTTAGTCGCTGACGCGAATCTGTCCCTGCCAACGACCGGTCGTCTTGCTCCCTATTCAAGATGATGTTTCCTGACACTAATGATAGCAAAATTGTTCAAGGTGCGTCTGTCACTATAACTTCTACTGTTAATTAGCTCCACTCCTACACCGCGAAAACGGGGAGAGGGGGGGGGGGGGGGGGGGGGGGGGGGGGGGGGGGGGCAATACAACGAAAAGAAAAAGATGGAAAATGAAAACTGTATGAAGGGTATACATGCGTGTGACTGACTGTCACTCTATATGTGTGTGTGTGTGTGTGTGTGTGTGTGTGTGTGTGGTGGTGGGTGGTGGGTGGTGGTAAGGTAATGTTGCTTATAACCCAACCGACCGCAAAGGCCACATCAGGGCTGTCACCACGTGGAAGGGGGGGGGGGGGGGGGGGGTCGGAAGGGAGGAGAACATTATAATTTTTTTTCAATGAGATGGTCAACTAGATACGTGCAGTATGTATGGTGCCCTTGTGCAAGGTGGTGTGGGCGAGTGCGAGTACAGCGCAGCGAGTTGGCTGCAAGAACTGCGCGATACAAGATCCATATTCAAGTTTCATGTAAGAAAATACTTTTTTTTGTCATGGAATACTAATATTTACTCCACGGAACACTAATGGTTCCACTTTGAGGCAGACAGGTCTGATAGCTGCAGTGCGGCACAAGGACACATTTTCGTGAGACACACTTCCACTCAAATCCAAGAATGCACAATGCCTTACTCACTCTCTGCCTAGCCCCAACCTTACATTCATCCGACATGAGTGTCTGTGTGTGTGTGTGGGGGGGGGGGGGGGGGACCTTGCCTTCAGACACCAATACGGTCTGGATCCTAACTGATCGACAGAACATAGCAACACAAATAAACAAAGCACTCAGATATCTGCGGGTGAGAAAGGAAATTGCCCGTGAGACGTCCTGCAAATGAGATCCAAACATCGGCCCTTATGCCTCGTTCAAAGAGACTTGACCACATTCCTCTAAGCGTTTTGCTTCGAACAAAACCCCCCCCCCCCCCCCCCCCCCCCCCCCCCCCCCCTCTTTTTTCAGACCAAATGTGTATCAATACATACAATTATACATTTTCCCCATCCAGTGACATCCCCGCAGGGGGAGGGTAAAAACAGGGCATCACAAAAATAAAAAAAAAAAAATCACACACAAAATTGAAATTTTAAAAAAAAAAATGAAAAAAAAGGGCATCGCAAAAATTCAAAACAAAAGTCACCATAAATAATGTTTAAAAAAAAAATAAAAAAAGAAGAAAGCAAAAGAAAGAGAGGAGGACCGGACTACTGGATTGTCAAAGGGGGGGGGGGGGGGGGGGGGGAGGGGGGGTGAGAGAAGACAGGGTATGGGTGATGCATACAAGTATGTCTGTTTGCAAGAAGAAAACATTGTCAGCAAGAAAAGAATACTGTCAAACGATTGAAACAAAAATGCTGTGACTGAACATCGCCGTTTCCTTAACATTACAGTTTCTACGTCTGACAATCGGTCTGTGAAGAACAGACTTCTTGTTCATATGTACAGGAAAAATGTGTGCACACACACACACACACACACACACACACACACACACACACACACACACACACACACAATGCACACAACCACGTTGATTAGATAGCCGTCTAAAGCAGAAGACGACTCTACCCCCTCCCCTTATATTTTCCTCCCACTAACAATTTCTCTCAGCTCTATTTCTTCTGTTTTCCAATTCTCTTAATACTTTACAACTTACTAAAAAACAAAAACATAACACATTGTACAAGATCAGTTTCCTTTGGACATACCAGGAGGCCAGAGGCACCATGTCCTCTCAAGGAAAAGAAAAAAAGAAAACAAAACTCAATCGTCTGAGCATGGCTTATCAAATTAATGGTAGAATTCACGGTGAGGCATATCACCAAATCCACGTTAACAACAACAATGCAGATCACAAGAAAAACAAGGACAAGCACATGTATATTGCCAATTAAATGTGCATAACGAATCATTTTTACAGTCCTACATAGTAGATACCGAGTCCCCTAAACGTTACGCACAGAAACACCTTCAGTACTGTGTACACTGAAGTCACACGATTTCAATAATGATAATAATGTCATGTGACTGGAAAGGTACGAAAGGAAAAAAAAGCTCCACTGACAAAAATCAAACTAAAACCTCAACAAGATGCGCGCACTCCATTAAAATTGTGATTTTTTTATCGATTGTTGGTATAACATGTATTACTTCAACTTTTTTCCTCCCTAAAGATTCCTAACCCAAAGTAAACCTAACTGCTAAACGATGTCCTGCCCTTGCAATCCTCAGACTTGCCGGTCAGGTTTATTCGACATCAAGATCTGCGCCCCCCCCCCCCCCCCCCCCCCCCCCCCCCCCCCATCATTGAAAACATAAAAACAGAAAATAATAAAAATCAGTATAGAATGGCATATATGTTCAAACAAAAACGTGAGGGGAACCAGGTGGACAGGAGGTTTTCAGTATCACTCATTACAGCCTAGCAGACCACACAGAGCCTCTTCAGGGCTGTCCGACTGGCACTAGACAAAAAAGTCACTCAAAATAATTTAGATCAAAGAAACAAACTATGCTGTCATGACATCAATCAATACACCAGATATATATATACATATATATATATATATATATATATATATATATATATATATACAGACTTCAACATAAGTTAAGGACCACTTGCAGGACCACTTGTCTGACTGACAAATGCAACACGCTCGAAACCAAAAATGTTTCATGCATACAGATATTTTAATTGCAACCCTTGTGAATCAAATTAAAGCAATTTCATTTGGATTGTGTAATCTTTTTTGCAATGATAAAAGCAATGTAAAGAGACCCACCCTGGTAAAAGAAAATCCACATGTTTCTTTAATCTGTTCAAAAACGGATGTGTCCACCCCGCGCAGCAACACAATCGAGACAGCACTGCCTCATGGAGTTGATGGTGTTTGCGATGACGGCCTGGGAGATGTTTTCCCACTCCTGTCGCAGGACGTGCAACAGCTGTTCCCGATTAGCTGGACGTGGGCGGTTTGCATGGACTCGCCGGCCAAGTTCTCCCCAGATGTTCTCGATTGGATTGAGATCTGGACTGTTCGCAGGCCATGCCATCCTGGTGATCCCAGCTTCCTGAATGAAAGTGTTGACAGACCTGCAGCGGTGTGAAGTGGCGTTGTCATCCTGGAGGACAGCTTGGGGTCCAATCTGCTGGAGGGTCGCTGTGACCAGAGGCTGTAAGATCTCCTGCAGGTAGCGGTGCCCATTGAGCATGCCCTCCACATGGTAGAGAGGAGTCCTGTAGTGTCGGCTGATGCCTCCCAAAACCATAATGGAGCCACCTCCAAAAGCAGGCGCCTCCTGGATAGCATCATCCTGCAGCTGCTCCTGTGGGCGCAGCCACATCCTGATGCGGCCGTCTTTGGGGCTCACCATGAAGCGCGATTCTTCGGTGAACAGGACATGCCCCCAATGAGCACGAGTCCACCTCAAATGGTCCTGGAACCAAGCAAGTCGGCGTGCCCTGTGACCTGCAGTCAGCATGGGCTTCTTCACCGGACGCCTGGAACGCAAGGCGGCGGCATGTAGGCGACGCCGAGTGGTCTGCCCGCTCACTGCTGTGTTGGTGGAAGCACGCAGTTGCTGACTCAAGGCAATGGCTGTGGTTGTCCTCTCCCGAAGGGCCTGTCTGCAGAGGTACCGGTCTTCACGTTGTGTGGTTTTCTTGGGACGCCCTGGGCGTGGCCGTTCTTGGACGGTGCCTGTGGTTTGATGGCGCTGTCTCAGACGGATGATGACCGAGTGTGACACTTGCAGCCTTCTGGCCCACCTCTCGGACGCCTACTCCGTCCTGCAGCCAGGCGATGGCTCGGGCACGATCGAAATTTCTCAACTTTCGTCTCGCTGGCATGTTGGTGTTGTGCTTCAGAACGGGTATTCGACGGCTCTTATGGCCATTGTGGTGAGCACAACGCACTCCCCATACCTTCATGCTGTCACGTGCATCAGGATTTTCACCTGTAGACAGTTCGAGTCAATGTGCACGGATTGCTGACAAACAGCTTGTTTTGCCAAACAAGAGCACTTTTGTGCACGCTCAAGGGGGAGTCAGTGCAGCTGTTGCATGCTTGGCAGTATTTATACAGAAGGCCTGACGACTGTCGCGTTCAGAAACCTTGGCAATTACTAACCTTTATTTGATATTTGATTTTGAAAGCACCTAAGGCATTCTGCGGTGTGGTCCTTAACTTATGCTGAGTATATATATATATATATATATATATATATAGATAGATAGATAGATAGATAGATAGATAGATAGATATATATATATATAATGGTGTTACTAACCAACAATAATTTTTATGAAGTGCTCAACCGAGTTGGGAGCGGCATCTGTTAACACTTTGATTAAAATATAAGCATTAAAACCTACAGCGTTGTTTCTTGCTGGTGCAGTCGTCAGGATATGGGGGGTCAGTGTTGTCAGTGTTTTTATACGTGTTCGCTGTCTGCCATCACGTGCGGTCAGTGTTTTTCATGTGTTTTTTTTATTTCTGTTCGCTGACAGGAACTTCCATTTGTGTCTGCAGTTGTTACCCATTTCTATCCTAGGGTTGCTAATTTAGGGTTGCTAATTTTGGTTTGCATATATATATATATATATATATATATATATATATATATATATATATATATGATGATATATGCATATTTCCCCCACTACTTAATTGTTCAGCATTATATTGTTTGGTCAATCAGTGGGAGATTGCATCTCTTAGGGAGATCCAAGTAAAGATTGTTCTGTACGATTCTTAGCCACTCACAATGCTTGGGTTATTGAACAGCAGAGCTGACCACTCACACTGTTCCATATCTTTTGATCTCCCTTGTATCCTTGAATGGATCCTCAAGCATAGGCTCAAAGATTGTCCCCTTATTTTATACTGTTTGAATAATGCTTTTAGTTTTTCGGTAACTTTTTTTCCTCTCCACACTTTCGTTTTGTTCCGTTTACTACCCTTCGCTGGCTGCTTTCAGGGAGCTGTTGGATTCTTTCTTGAACCCTTGGTGGTCAGAACACCACAGAATTATGGACTGTGGTGTGTCTCTATTTCACACCAAGAGCACAGACACAACCAACCCGTGTCTCCCAGATAAGTTTGCTTTTGCGAAGAAAAGGCTTAGAAGCAGGTGATACAAGCTGTGCCTTTGAAAAGGTTTTACGATGGTTCCCTCAGGCAGCTAGAGAAGGGTTATTATGTTTGTTATACATCCACCATTTACTTTAAACTTCAATTTTTGTTTTCCTAAAAGTTTAAAATTTTGCTTAGTCATTACTATAACAACTTAAAAATTGTTAATCTGCATTTGTTCCACCCCCTGCTTCAACAACTGAACTGTTCAGTAATACGTATATATATACGCGCGCACACACACACACACACACACACACACAGAGCGAACGAGCGCCATAGAAACGACTCATCTGAATTGACAAGATTCAAACTTATCTTCAGCTACAAAAAAAAATAAACTGGGGAAAAAAAGCAGATAAAATCAGAACACTAAACATCCTGAAAGATTTCAGGCATCCCCACAGTAAGGTTCTCCTTACAGCTTTTTTTCTTCTGTACAAATACAGAAATCGTGCTCTTATCAACAATTTTGGGACCATTGCCATCTGGAGTTTTGATTTCTTCTTCAACCTCCTGGCATGAACCAGTCTTTCTTTGCAACGAGTATATGCTATCGTGCACATCCGGGTAGTCGGATTGGGAAAAAAAATTACGGGGAAAGCCTACCTTTGAAAACAGGTCGTCTGCGCACAGTTCAGCGCAGGTTCTCCACTCTTGATGCCCTGCGCAAGTTGATGCAAATCTATTTTCATGTTTATAACGGGATTTCATTTCCAGGTGTGTGTACCTGGTTACGTGTATTTCTTCTCCCTTTCTCTCTCTCTCTCTCTGCACTTAGGCGTAGATCAGTGTCCCCCCGTGAGTGCGTGTGTGTGACTGCGTGTGCGCGGGTTTTAAAATATCTTTCAGTGATCACACAACACAGTTTCGTTCCTGCTGTAGCTGAAAGAAAATTGATTGATCTTACCTGTCGGCCATTGTTTCTCATTACGTAAGATGGCCGACATACCTACCAGCTGCTTGCGAGAAATGAAGTAAAACACGACAGAATCTTTAAATTTAACATATTTTCTTAACGTTTTAACGCTTTACATTCACGTTGCATTCGACATTTTTCATTGCTTGGTTACATTTTCTTTCTCGTTAAGTGTTTGTACAAGATGCAGGAGGAAATGGTAGCGTTAACTTCGTGATCAAGATTTTGTCCGGTAACGCGCATTCAATTTCGTTTTCCTCTGTGTGGAATGAAAGAATGCACTCTTCAGCTTGTGGGGGGGTTTTTTTTTTTTAAACCGTGACGAAGCCACAAATGCTTTCTTTTTTTTTTCTCCACACGAAGAAACCATTGTTTCTTAGGCAAACGTACTTTTTCATCTTATCATATATTGCTAATTCTAGCATGTCTGCACATCTTCCATCATATGGATGACTCTCAATCTCAATGTTTTCCTTTTACGCTAACCTTTTCTAGAACTGATTGATATGGCTATATTAGCCACACTTAGCCATCCACCCAAAATTGATACCTGTGGCTATACTCAGACAAAAAAACGGTAAGCCCTACTGTTAGTTTGTTTTCACATTTTCAACATGTATGACGTGTAAACTTCAACTGAAATCCACCCGTTTCCCATAGTGTTCATTTATGGTAGGCCCTCCCCTCGAGACTTTTTCAACTGATTCCTTGTGTGCAAATATCACTGAATCATAGCGGTTATAAACCTTTAACTGACAACCCCGCCCCCTCCCCAATAAAATCCATACAATTAAAATTTGTCTTTTTATTTAAAACTGTACTCACTTTCAGTACTCTTTTATACACTGATAAAAAAGACATTAATATGAAGTACGCAAAAAGTAACGAAATATCAGGCCAACTGCTCTACGTTGGACCCTTTTTTTCTTCTAATTTTCTTCCTCCATCCCTCCCCCTCCCTCCTAAATGCAGAGATTTTTAAACTGCTGTACTGTTTTCCTGTTTATAGTACTCGTGCATAACTCTTCTTCAGCAAATTCAACCACATTAGCTGGATTGTAACCTGATTAAGACAAAGGAGTTTCAACGATAGTGTCAGGCATGTGCAGTTTGCACTTTATTGGTTTCGTTTTACCAATGGTCCTACACCGACTCTATTGACCTGATCAAAATATTATCCCCCACTCTCAAAATTTATAGTAAAATGGTGCAACGACAGCAAACAGGGCAATGCATATAAAGTACAACTTAAGGTTTATTTCTAGTATGTTGGCTTCTTTCCTCCTGCTTCTGTGTGTGTGGTGTGTGTGTGTGTGTGTGTGTGTGGTGTGTGTGTGTGTGTGGTGTGTGTGTGTGTGTGTGTGTGTGTGCAAGATACACGCATTGTTTAAAGTTTACAACGGAAAATTAAGTAACAAGAAACATTCACACATTATATAGCTGTACATGCATCATTTGAATAGTTCACAAAACCAACCAACCTGTGGTAGATAAATCATGATAAAGAAACTTACCAGTTTGCTTCTCATCCATCACGCACTCAAAAACAGTAGCATAACATAAGCATCAGACATTAATTTTCTTTCTTTTTTTTCTGATTGATGATGATGGCGATGATATTACGAATTTTCATTTGGTCCGAGACTGCGTGCCTGGGCCGTTCATCTACGCTTACTTTCAATGTTTCATAATGCTTTATCCTGGACTCTAACTTACTTTCAGCTACAAAAAAAAAGAAGAAGAAATAAACCAGGGGGGGGGGGGGGGGGGGGGGGGGGGGGAGGGGGGGTGGAGGAGGCAGATGAAAAGATAACACTAAATATCCTGAAAGAATTTCAGGCATCCCCAGAATAAGATTCTCCTTAAAGCTTTTCTTCTTCTGTAGAAATACAGAAATCGTGCTCTTATCAACAATTTTTGATAACATCTGGAGTTTTAGGTTGCCTGTTCATCCTTCTCGCCTGGATCAATCTCTTTTCTTTTTTTTTTTTTTTTTTTTTTTTTTTTTTTTTTTTTTTGTATCTTCTGGATCTAACTCCGCGGGACGCTGAAAACCAACAGAAGAATAAGAAGATGCGGAATTAGTGGATAAAAATGTATACGTATTTACCAAAAACCCGTTTTCAATTAGCCACATTTGGAGTACAGGTAGTTAGATACATCATTCTAATTGAACAACTGCAAACCTGAAATATTTCACGTACTAAAACATGTTAGTTTCAAAGTAAGACTGCAGGCGGAAACCTAAACAAATCTGAAAAGATCAAGTTCTGTATCTGCCAAACCATAAACAAACGAATCACAAGACAAAGAAAGCACATTTTTTGTCTATTGATTTGTTTCTTCGTGTTTGGCGGATACGGTACTTAATTCTTCTTAAAGTTTTGTACTAAAACAAGTTTTCCTTTCAAAATAAAAACAACTAGTGTTCCTGTTTTTACGAATTACGAAAGACTACCAATCTGAAAAAATGTTTTAAACTCTGCAGTTGACATGAATCGAATGCGACATTTTTCGAATCATTATTCTCTTCGACTGCAAAACGAAACAAAACAAACGCGTCTGAGAGAAGGAACTCTATTCAGTTGAGACTACAAATACAATTTCTATTTCGCGCACGAACTGACTGGCTCTGAAGTTTAAAGAAAAAAAAAAAAGAAAGAAAGAAACCAAAAACCAAGCCTCCATCCCCCTCTTATGTTCTAGGTTACAGTATGAATACTATGTAGGGTGGGTGTTCGTTCAATCAATAAAACTACATAACAGTACATACACAAAGCTCTCAGATTGTTAATTAATTATATCCAAATAAACATTCTACAAAATCCAAAACGAGGTAAGGCGTACTGTTTTTGTTTTTTGCAATGCTGACAACTAGCAGTAAAAAACGATGAAAAGATGATACATCGATAAAAAATTACCCTTTCAAAATTCCTTGCACGATTAATGAATAACTATTGGTTCCATTGGAACTACCCACTGCCGCTACCACTGTTACTACTAACATGAATTTGACGCAAAAGTTAACTAAATGAATAAAATAAATAAACGTTTTTAAACTTGAAAAAAATGTCCTTAAGTTGTGCTAGTCGCGAGGCATTTGGCCACAGAATTCTGAGGAAGCAGAAAGTGACCTCACACTGTCTGCTAGGAATGGAAGGAGATGAACGAGGTGTCTGAATGAAGCAGCCTCGTATATTTACCTAAACACAAGTGATAAACTGTTCCAGCTTCCAAAACTGCTGACACATCCAGAGTTCTGTCTGTTGTTATTTCTTCAATCATAACGAAACCTATGCCATTCAAAGTGGAATTTCACTGACTAGTACAAGGACGCAAGATACCATGCAAGCAAGAGCAAATCCGTCGGCTTGAACGCGCGTTAAATGGTCACAATTCCCAGGAGATCATCCGCGTCTATAACAAAACTCAAGCAAAACAAATGTAAACTGTTGAGAGCAGTAATTTTTCCCAGCTTCCCTTTGCTGCTTTTGAAAACTATGCTCGGTGTCATCCAGTGCTGAGCTATGGTACACGGAAAGCTTAGAAATGGACGCGCAAAAGG
>JADBJO010013637.1:35000-42500 GCA_016801955.1 Conus betulinus
ATATATATATATATACAGACTTCACATAAGTTAAGGACCACTTGCAGTCTGTCTGACAAATGCAACACGCTCGAAACCAAAAATGTTTCATGCATACAGATATTTAATTGCAACCTTGTGAATCAAATTAAAGCAATTTCATTTGGATTGTGTAATCTTTTTGCAATGATAAAGCAATGTAAAGAGACCCACCCTGGTAAAAGAAAATCCACATGTTTCTTTAATCTGTTCAAAAACGGATGTGTCCCACCCCGCGCAGCAACACAATCGAGACAGCACTGCCTCATGGAGTTGATGGTGTTTGCGATGACGGCCTGGGAGATGTTTTCCCACTCCTGTCGCAGGACGTGCAACAGCTGTTCCCGATTAGCTGGACGTGGGCGGTTTGCATGGACTCGCCGGCCAAGTTCTCCCCAGATGTTCTCGATTGGATTGAGATCTGGACTGTTCGCAGGCCATGCCATCCTGGTGATCCCAGCTTCCTGAATGAAAGTGTTGACAGACCTGCAGCGGTGTGAAGTGGCGTTGTCATCCTGGAGGGACAGCTTGGGGTCCGATCTGCTGGAGGGTCGCTGTGACCAGAGGCTGTAAGATCTCCTGCAGGTAGCGGTGCCCATTGAGCATGCCCTCCACATGGTAGAGAGGAGTCCTGTAGTGTCGGCTGATGCCTCCAAAACCATAATGGAGCCACCTCCAAAAGCAGGCGCCTCCTGGATAGCATCATCCTGCAGCTGCTCCTGTGGGCGCGCCACATCCTGATGCGGCCGTCTTTGGGGCTCACCATGAAGCGCGATTCTTCGGTGAACAGGACATGGCCCCAATGAGCACGAGTCCACCTCAAATGGTCCTGGCACCAAGCAAGTCGGCGTGCCCTGTGACCTGCAGTCAGCATGGGCTTCTTCACCGGACGCCTGGGAACGCAAGGCGGCGGCATGTAGGCGACGCCGAGTGGTCTGCCCGCTCACTGCTGTGTTGGTGGAAGCACGCAGTTGCTGACTCAAGGCAATGGCGGTGGTTGTCCTCTCCCGAAGGGCCCCTGTCTGCAGAGGTACCGGTCCTCACGTTGTGTGGTTTTCTTGGGACGCCCTGGGCGTGGCCGTTCTGGACGGTGCCTGTGGTTTGATGGCGCTGTCTCAGACGGATGATGACCGAGTGTGACACTTGCAGCCTTCTGGCCACCTCTCGGACGCCTACTCCGTCCTGCAGCCAGGCGATAGCTCGGGCACGATCGAAATTTCTCAACTTTCGTCTCGCGGCATGTTGGTGTTGTGCTTCAGAACGGGTATTCGACGGCTCTTATGGCCATTGTGGTGAGCACAACGCACTCCCATACCTTCATGCTGTCACGTGCATCAGGATTTCACCTGTAGAGTTCGAGTCAGTGTGCACGGATTGCTGACAAACAGCTTGTTTTGCCAAACAAGAGCACTTTTCTGCACGCTCAAGGGGAGTCAGTGCAGCTGTTGCATGCTTGGCAGTATTTATTGAGAAGGCCTGACGACTGTCGCGTTCAGAAACCTTGGCAATTACTAACCTTTATTTGATATTTGATTTTGAAAGTGGTGCAGTCGTCAGGATATGGGGGGTCAGTGTTGTCAGTGTTTTTATACGTGTTCGCTGTCTGCCATCACGTGCGGTCAGTGTTTTTCATGTGTTTTTTTTTTCTGTTCGCTGACAGGAACTTCCATTTGTGTCTGCAGTTGTTACCCATTTCTATCCTAGTGTTTAGGGTTGCTAATTTTGGTTTGCATAGTATATATATATATATATATATATATATATATATATATATATATATATATATATATATATACATATATATATGATGATATATACATATATTCCCCCACTACTTAATTGTTCAGCATTATATTGTTTGGTCAATCAGTGGGAGATTGCATCTCTTAGGAGATCCAAGTAAAGATTGTTCTGTACGATTCTTAGCCACTCACAATGCTTGGGTTATTGAACAGCAGAGCTGACCACTCACACTGTTCCATATCTTTTGATCTCCCTTGTATCCTTGAATGGATCCTCAAGCATAGGCTCAAAGATTGTCCCCCTTATTTTATACTGTTTGAATAATGCTTTTAGTTTTTCGGTAACTTTTTTCCTCTCCACACTTTCGTTTTGTTCCATTTACTACCCTTCGCTGGCTGCTTTCAGGGAGCTGTTGGATTCTTTCTTGAACCCTTGGTGGTCAGAACACCACAGAATTATGGACTGTGGTGTGTCTCTATTTCACACCAAGAGCACAGACACAACCAACCCGTGTCTCCCAGATAAGTTTTGCTTTTGCGAAGAAAAGGCTTAGAAGCAGGTGATACAAGCTGTGCCTTTGAAAAGGTTTTACGATGGTTCCCTCAGGCAGCTAGAGAAGGGTTTATTATGTTTGTTATACATCCACCATTTTACTTTAAACTTCAATTTTTGTTTTCCTAAAAGTTTAAAATTTTGCTTAGTCATTACTATAACAACTTAAAAATTGTTAATCTGCATTTGTTCACACCCCTGCTTCAACAACTGAACTGTTCAGTAATACGTATATATATACGCGCACACACACACACACACACACACAACAGACAGAGCGAACGAGCGCCATAGAAACGACTCATCTGAATTGACAAGATTCAAACTTATCTTCAGCTACAAAGAAAAAATAAACTGGGGGGGAAAAGAAGCAGATAAAATCAGAACACTAAACATCCTGAAAGATTTCAGGCATCCCCACAGTAAGGTTCTCCTTACAGCTTTTTTTCTTCTGTAGAAATACAGAAATCGTGCTCTTATCAACAATTTTGGGACCATTGCCATCTGGAGTTTTGATTTCTTCTTCAACCTCCTGGCATGAACCAGTCTTTCTTTGCAACGAGTATATGCTATCGTGCACATCCGGGTAGTCGGATTGGGAAAAAAAAATTACGGGGAAAGCCTACCTTTGAAAACAGGTCGTCTGCGCACAGTTCAGCGCAGGTTCTCCACTCTTGATGCCCTGCGCAAGTTGATGCAAATCTATTTCATGTTTATAACGGGATTTCATTTCCAGGTGTGTGTGTACCTGTACGTGTATTTCTTCTCCCTTTCTCTCTCTCTCTGCACTTAGGCGTAGATCAGTGTCCCCGTGTGTGTGTGTGTGACTGCGTGTGCGCGGGTTTAAAATATCTTTCAGTGATCACACAACACAGTTTCGTTCCTGCTGTAGCTGAAAGAAAATTGATTGATCTTACCTGTCGGCCATTGTTTCTCATTACGTAAGATGGCCGACATACCTACCAGCTGCTTGCGAGAAATGAAGTAAAACACGACAGAATCTTTAAATTTCACATATTTTCTTAACGTTTTAACGCTTTACATTCACGTTGCATTCGACATTTTTCATTGCTTGGTTTACATTTTCTTTCTCGTTAAGTGTTTGTACAAGATGCAGGAGGAAATGGTAGCGTTAACTTCGTGATCAAGATTTTGTCCGGTAACGCGCATTCAATTTCGTTTTCCTCTGTGTGGGAATGAAAGAATGCACTCTTCAGCTTGTGTGGGGCTTTTTTTTTTAACCGTGACGAAGCCACAAATGCTTTCTTTTTTTTTTTTCTCCACACGAAGAAAACCATTGTTTCTTAGGCAAACGTACTTTTTCATCTTATCATATAGTGCTAATTCTAGCATGTCTGCACATCTTCCATCATATGGATGACTCTCAATCTCAATGTTTTCCTTTTACGCTAACCTTTTCTAGAACTGATTGATATGGCTATATTAGCCACACTTAGCCATCCACCCAAAATTGATACCTGTGGCTATACTCAGAAAAAAAAACGGTAAGCCCTACTGTTAGTTTGTTTTCACATTTTCAACATGTATGACGTGTAAACTTCAACTGAAATCCACCCGTTTCCCATAGTGCTCATTTATGGTAGGCCCTCCCCTCGAGACTTTTTTCAACTGATTCCTTGTGTGCAAATATCACTGAATCATAGCGGTTATAAACCTTTAACTGACAACCCCGCCCCCTCCCAATAAAATCCATACAATTAAATTTGTCTTTTTATTTAAAACTGTACTCACTTTCAGTTACTCTTTATACACTGATAAAAAAGACATTAATATGAAGTACGCAAAAAGTAACGAAATATCAGGCCAACTGCTCTACGTTGGACCCTTTTTTTCTTCTTATTTTCTTCCTCCATCCCTCCCCCTCCCTCCTAAATGCAGATTTTTAAACTGCTGTACTGTTTTTCCTGTTTATAGTACTCGTGCATAACTCTTCTTCAGCAAATTCAACCACATTAGCTGGATTGTAACCTGATTAAGACAAAGGAGTTTCAACGATAGTGTCAGGCATGTGCAGTTTGCACTTTATTGGTTTCGTTTTACCAATGGTCCTACACCGACTCTATTGACCTGATCAAAATATTATCCCCCACTCTCAAAATTTATAGTAAATGGCTGCAACGACAGCAAACAGGGCAATGCATATAAAGTACAACTTAAAGGTTTATTTCTAGTATGTTGGCTTCTCTCTCTGTGTGTGTGTGTGTGTGTGTGTGTGTGTGTGTGTGTGTGTGTGTGTGTGTGTGTGTGTGTGTGTGTGTGTGTGTGTGTGTGTGTGTGCAAGATACACGCATTGTTAAAGTTTACAACGGAAAATTAAGTAACAAGAAACATTCACACATTATATAGCTGTACATGCATCATTTGAATAGTTCACAAACCAACCAACCTGTGGTAGATAAATCATAATAAAGAAACTTACCAGTTTGCTTCTCATCCATCACGCACTCAAAAACAGTAGCATAAACATAAGCATCAGACATTAATTTTCTTTCTTTTTTTTTCTGATTGATGATGATGGCGATGATATTACGAATTTTCATTTGGTCCGAGACTGCGTGCCTGGGCCGTTCATCTACGCTTACTTTCAATGTTTCATAATGCTTTATCCTGGACTCTAACTTACTTTCAGCTACAAAAAAAAAAGAAGAAGAAACCGGGGGGGGGGGGGGGGGGGGGGGGGGGGGGGGGGGGGGGGTGGAGGGAGGCAGATGAAAAGATAACACTAAATATCCTGAAAGAATTTCAGGCATCCCCAGAATAAGATTCTCCTTAAAGCTTTTCTTCTTCTGTAGAAATACAGAAATCGTGCTCTTATCAACAATTTTGATAACATCTGGAGTTTTAGTTGCCTGTTCATCCTTCTCGCCTGGATCAATCTTTTTTTTTTTTTTTTTTTTTTTTTTTTTTTTTTTTTTTTTTTGTATCTTCTGGATCTAACTCGCGGGACGCTGAAAAAAAACCAACAGAAGAATAAGAAGATGCGGAATTAGTGGATAAAATGTATACGTATTTACCAAAAACCCGTTTTTCAATTAGCCACATTTGGAGTACAGGTAGTTAGATACATCATTCTAAATTGAACAACTGCAAACCTGAAATATTTCACGTACTAAAACATGTTAGTTTCAAAGTAAGACGACTGCAGGCGGAAACCTAAACAAATCTGAAAAGATCAAGTTCTGTATCTGCCAACCATAAACAAACGAATCACAAGACAAAGAAAGCACATTTTTTGTCTATTGATTTGTTTCTTCGTGTTTGGCGGATACGGTACTTAATTCTTCTTAAAGTTTTGTACTAAAACAAGTTTTTCTTTCAAAATAAAAACAACTAGTGTTCCTGTTTTACGAATTACGAAAGACTACCAATCTGAAAATGTTTTAAACTCTGCAGTTGACATGAATCGAATGCGACATTTTTCGAATCATTATCTCTTCGACTGCAAAACGAAACAAAACAAACGCGTCTGAGAGAAGGAACTCTATTCAGTTGAGACTACAAATACAATTTCTATTTCGCGCACGAACTGACTGGCTCTGAAGTTTAAAGAAAAAAAAAAAGAAAGAAAGAAAGAAACCAAGCCTCATCCCCCTCTTATGTTCTAGGTTACAGTATGAATACTATAGGGGTGGGTGTTCGTTCAATCAATAAAACTACATAACAGTACATACACAAAGCTCTCAGATTGTTAATTAATTATATCCAAATAACATTCTACAAATCCAAAACGAGGTAAGGCGTACTGTTTTGTTTTTTGCAATGCTGACAACTAGCAGTAAAAACGATGAAAAGATGATACATCGATAAAAAAAATTACCTTTCAAAATTCCTTGCACGATTAATGAATAACTATTGGTTCCATTGGAACTACCCACTGCCGCTACCACTGTTACTACTAACATGAATTTGACGCAAAAGTTAACTAAATGAATAAAATAAATAAACGTTTTTAAACTTGAAAAAAAATGTCCTTAAGTTGTGCTAGTCGCGAGGCATTTGGCCACAGAATTCTGAGGAAGCAGAAGTGACCTCACACTGTCTGCTAGGAATGGAAGGAGATGAACGAGGTGTCTGAATGAAGCAGCCTCGTATATTTACCTAAACACAAGTGATAAACTGTTCCAGCTTCCAAAATGCTGACACATCCAGAGTTCTGTCTGTTGTTATTTCTTCAATCATAACGAAACCTATGCCATTCAAAGTGGAATTTCACTGACTAGTACAAGGACGCAAGATACCATGCAAGAGCAAGAGCAAATCCGTCGGCTTGAACGCGTTAAATGGTCACAATTCCCAGGAGATCATCCGCGTCTATAACAAAACTCAAGCAAACAAATGTAAACTGTTGAGCAGTAATTTTTTCCCAGCTTCCCTTTGCTGCTTTTGAAAACTATGCTCGGTGTCATCCAGTGCTGAGCTATGGTACACGGAAAGCTTAGAAATGGACGCGCAAAAGGTGTCACACCAAAGAATATTTTATGACCCCCCCCCCCCCCCCCCCCCCCCCCCCTCAACCCCGCCCCATCCTTCAGTTCATGTTGTTCCCTTATCTTGTATAATAAATGTTGGAGCTAATTTTACAAGTTTCCCTTTTGGTTATTCCCTTTAAACTTTGTGATGATCAGGAACTGCTTGTTTCTTTTCTTTTCGAGTTTCCCTTTGGTCCTACTAATCTGTTAAATCAAAGCCCAGTCGAATACGCAGGTGGGGCCTCTTTTCAGGGCCGCCACTAGACTGGGACAAAAACAATTCTGATCCTGAACAACAAACATAACATTATTCTTAAATGTACATCAATAAAAAAAAAAAAGACTGACATACTTGGTCTCATAAAGATGAATTATGTTTATGGCGTTACCTGCTCCATTTCGTTTGTCGTCTCTAGTAAGAAAAAAAATCCTTAAAAACAAAAACAACAAATCATTTTCAGATGGCATATATGGGCAAACACAAACGTGAGGGGAACCAGCTGGACAGAGGTTTTTCATTATCTATCATTACAGCCTAATCAATATTACAGACAAATCATATGTATATATCTATTTATCTATATATTATATACATATATATATATATATATATATATATATATATATATATATATATATATATATATACATATATCCCAGAATGCTATCCCAGAAAATGTTTATAATTCAATATTTC
>JADBJO010013638.1:0-12309 GCA_016801955.1 Conus betulinus
AAAATGGAAGAGGGGTGTGTGTGTGTAATATTAAGACCATCAGGTTTCAAGTTCTCAAACAATCGATTAGTTTACTCTGGTTGGTTTGTGTTAAAGCTTTTGTCAACATCCCCAAATTCGAGTGGCTAAAAAGAAAATCTGTGGGCTCAAAATGTTTCAGAGCTAAGAACAGAAGAATTGGGAAAGAAATTGACAAGATTCCAGGTATTAAGAATTGCTGGGATGTGTAAAGGCTTAAGCATACCTAACAATACTTCAGTGTGAAAACAAAAAAAAAAAACAAAAACAAATTTCAGAACACAGCTACAGGGGACTTACCTTTGTGCCCTCAAGGCCACTGGCCCTGGAGTCCACTTGTGGCTTTGACGCAGGATCCTGGACCCTTTTTTTTTGTCCAGAGGCCTTTACGGACAAGGTTACCCTGACTGTAGTCTGTGTGTAGCTGTTGAAGTCGCTGCCCCTAATGGTGATTGGTTGGAGTCGGTGCTGTTGGTCTTTCTGCTGTCTGTGGCAGCCTCCTTCCAAGCCCTGGGTGATGGTGGTGTGTGTGCATGCATATATGTCTGTGTACAGTATTCAGCTTTTTTGGGTGCTTGTCTGTATGAAAACTTTTCCTTTCAGTTTCATTGGCCTCTCTTCACTGGAAGTCAGGAAAAGCAGAACACAGGTTGTGGTATAATTAGTAAGTTTAACAAGGCTTACCTGTAAGTTGAGGTTAAATTGGAATTATTTAGAGTCTAGTGATGGAAAGAGCAATTACGTCAGATATGATGCGCGCACATCTAGCCAGTATATAGACAGGGATGACCTCTAAAATAAATTCATCAGACAATACCTGGGAGGGTAAGCGAGAATCATCCAGAGCCGAGATGGGAGGGCACGTAATTGCTCATTGCCATCACTAGACTCTAAATAATTCCAATTCAGTCTCAATTTACAAGTAAGTCTGCTTGAATTTACTAATCATTAATCGTCAAGCGATTGGTCATTCACAATGACGTGAGACTTCAGAGTTAGAGGTCATGAGTACTGAATCAGTCATAAAAGCAATATAAACAAGTTGACAAATTTTATCTACATTTAATTACACAAGAACTGTAAAGTTTCTGGTAATCCAAAAACAATTTGTCATTTGGCATGCCATCACTTTCCATCAGTCACTGGGTCAAACTGTACCATGAAGCATCAGTCACTGGGTCAAACTGTACCATGTAGCATCAGTCACTGGGTCAAACTGTACCATTTAGCATCAGTCACTGGGTCAAAACTGTACCATGAAGCATCAGTCAGTCACTGGGTCAAACTGTACCATGAAGCATCAGTCAGTCACTGGGTCAAACTGAACCATGAAGCATCAGTCACTGGGTCAAACTGTACCATGAAGCATCAGTCACTGGGTCAAACTGTACCATGAAGCATCAGTCAGTCACTGGGTCAAACTGTACCATCAAGCATCAGCACTGGGTCAAACTGTACCATGAAGCATCAGTCACTGGGTCAAACTGTACCATGAAGCATCAGTCAGTCACTGGGTCAAACTGTACCATGAGCATCAGTCACTGGGTCAAACTGTACCATGAAGCATCAGTCACTGGGTCAAACTGTACCATGAAGCATCAGTCACTGGGTCAAACTGTACCATGAAGCATCAGTCACTGGGTCAAACTGTACCATGAAGCATCAGTCAGTCACTGGGTCAAACTGTACCATGAAGCATCAGTCACTGGGTCAAACTGTACCATGAAGCATCAGTCACTGGGTCAAACTGTACCATGAAGCATCAGTCACTGGGTCAAACTGTACCATGAAGCATCAGTCAGTCACTGGGTCAAAACTGTACCATGAAGCATCAGTCAGTCACTGGGTCAAACTGTACCATGTAGCATCAGTCAGTCACTGGGTCAAACTGTACCATGTAGCATCAGCATCAGTCACTGGGTCAAACTGTACCATGAAGCATCAGCATCAGTCACTGGGTCAAACTGTACCATGAAGCATCAGTCAGTCACTGGGTCAAACTGTACCATGAAGCATCATCAGTCAGTCACTGGGTCAAACTGTACCATATAGCATCAGTCAGTCACTGGGTCAAACTGTACCATGTAACATCAGTCACTGGGTCAAACTGTACCATGTAACATCAGTCACTGGGTCAAACTGTACCATGAAGCATCAGTCAGTCACTGGGTCAAACTGTACCATGAAGCAGTCACAGTCACTGGGTCAAACTGTACCGTGTAGCATCGGTCACTGGGTCAAACTGTACCATGAAGCATCAGTCACTGGGTCAAACTGTACCATGAAGCATCAGTCACTGGGTCAAACTGTACCATGAAGCATCAGTCACTGGGTCAAACTGTACCATGAAGTATCGGTCAGTCACTGGGTCAAACTGTACCATGTAGCATCAGTCACTGGTCAAACTGTACCATGTACATCAGTCACTGGGTCAAACTGTACCAGAAGCAGTCAGTCACTGGGTCAAACTGTACCATGCATCAGTCACTGGGTCAAACTGTACCATGAAGCATCAGTCACTGGGTCAAAAGCTGTACCATGAAGAATCATCAGTCACTGGGTCAACTGTACCATGAAGCATCAGTCAGTCACTGGGTCAAACTGTACCATGAAGCATCAGTCACTGGGTCAAACTGTACCATGAAGCATCAGTCAGTCACTGGGTCAAACTGTACCATGAAGCATCAGTCAGTCACTGGGTCAAACTGTACCATGAAGCATCAGTCAGTCACTGGGTCAAACTATCATGAAGCATCAGTCACTGGGTCAAACTGTACCATGAAGCATCAGTCAGTCACTGGGTCAAAACTGCAGCCCTACTTCTTATTTACAAAACTGTCTAGAACTGATTGTCCCAAAGATTTCTGAAGCACAGGTTTGCAGTAGAACTTGGTAAAAGTGGTCTGTCTAGACCACCCAGCCGCTCTTAGGGTCACCCTCTTGTGCCCCTTGAGGGTGGGACTTTGTTTTAGGTGGGCTTTCTTTTTCTCTGTTTTTTGTGTTTCCTGCAGAAGAGGAGAGTGTGTGGGTGGAAGAAGAGGAGGCAGGCGGTGGGTCGGTCCGTCTCTTTTGGAGGCTGGGTTTCCAGAGCAGATGTTCTGGATATAGCTGAGAGCACATTAATGATGGCATTGGGGAATCCACAGTTGGTGAAAACTCTTAAGACAATTTGGCTGCTTGTAGAGCGAAGTTTTCTTCTTTGGAGCAGAGTCTGTATAGGTGGAGGGATTCAGAATAAGGAATGCTGTCTTCAGTGGATGGGTGGTGGGAAGATGTGTTGTCCAGGTATGAATGCACATCAGTGGTTTTATAGAAAATGGAGGTTTTGAGCAGGCCATCTTTGAGGGAGATGGTGATGTCCAGGAAGTTGTCTGACTGTGAAATGGTGTAGGTCAATTGGATGGATGGATGGAAGATCTCAGCAAAGTTGAGGAAATTGCGGAGGTCATGTTCTGGCATGGATGTGGCTCCCAGTCTGTCATCTATGTACCTTTTGTAGAGCTCTGGTGTTGAGTCTGTATATAAAAGGTTAGTAGGCGGTGTTCTAACGTCCATCACCTGTGTATCTTTTGTAGAGCTCTGGTGTTGAGTCTGTATAAAAGGTTAGTAGGCGGTGTTCTACGTTTCCCATGAAGAGGCAGGCGTAGGATGGTCCCATTTGGTTTCCATAGCAACACCACTGATTTGTGAGATGGTGTGGTGGTTAAATTCAAAGGTGTAGCTGGGGAGGGTGTTGTGGGTTAGGGGGGTTGTTCGTTCAGAAAGAATGCGAGGGCCTTCAGTCCGTCAGCGCGAGGGATGGAAGTGTAGAGAGAGACATCGCCAAGTGGTTGTATGATTTGATCATGTTGAGTGTGGTGGGTTGTCTGAGGTATGTGAGGAGGCTTTGTTAGTTTGTACAATGGGTTGTATGATTGATCATGTTGAGTGTGGGGGTTGTCTTTGAGGTATGCGAGTAGGCTTTGTACTGTGGGTTGTATGATTGATCATGTTGAGTGTGTGGGTTGTCTTTGAGGTATGTGAGGAGGCTTTGTACTGTGGGTTGTATGATTGATCATGTTGTTGAGTGTGGTGGTTCTTTGAGGTATGTGAGAGGCTTTGTACTGTGGGTTGTATGATTGATCATGAGTTGAGTGTGAGGTGAGGAGGCTTTGTACTGTGGGTATGATGTGATGTTGAGTGTGTGGGTTTGTACAATGGTGAGGAGGCTTTGTATGGGTTGTATGATGATCATGTTGAGTGTGGGTTGTGTGTGTGAGGTATGGGGGCTTTGTACAATGGGTTGTATGATTTGATCATGTTGAGTGTGTGGTGTCTTTTTGAGGTATGTGAGGAGGCTTTGTACAGTGGGTTGTATGATTGATCATGCTGAGTGTGTGGGTTGTCTTTGAGGTATGTGAGGAGGCTTTGTACACATGGGTTGTATGATTTGATCATGTTGAGTGTGTGGGTTGTCTTTGAGGTATGTGAGGAGGCTTTGTACTATGGGTTGTATGATTTGATCATGTTGAGTGTGTGGGGGTGTCTTTGAGGTATGTGAGGAGGCTTTGTACTATGGGTTGTATGATTGATCGTGCTGAGTGTGTGGGTTGTCTTTGAGGTATGTGAGGAGGCTTTGTACTATGGGTTGGAGGAGAGAGTGTAAGTACTGTGAAATGTGTTATGTAGGGCGGCTACAAGCAGAAACAATGGGTCTGCAGGTGTGTGGGATTTTGTGTATTTTAGGGAGCAGGTAGAAGGTGGTGGGTTGTTTGTGTCTGTCATTATTATGACCACTTGGTTTGTATATTGTGTAGGTGGGAGCACAAAGAGAACGCTTGCTCGCGATAAAAGCGAGCGAGCGCGTTGGGACAAGCGCTTGAAATGTTGCTCCAAATTTGCTTGTGCCGCACAAAAAGCACGCTCGCTTTATCGCGCATGCGATTTGAAGCGACGCTTGGAAAGCGTCGAGAATCAAAAGTTAATTCTTTCTCGCGAGCAAGCGTGTTCCTGGTGCCCCATCGCGTGTTGTCTCGAGTCTGGCGAGTGCGGTGTGTGTCGCATTTTCTCTGTCTCTCAGTGACAGTCTGACCAACATGGATATTGGTTGTTGGTGAAAGTTGCACCAGTTCTTTGTTATCTTTGGTTCAATTCTTTCTAAGATGTACTTGAATGTCTCTTGGCTCATTCTCAAGTAGGAATGAAAACGAGAAGGGCTCCTTTTAAGCAAAGGAAACAATTTATGGTATTCACTTTCCATTCGCCTCCTTTGATTAATCTCATGAACGCCCCTCTCTTTTGCGTTTTCCTAGGATAATTTTCGGCAGAACACTGTCCCAGCAACAAAAGTTCGTCTTCACTTGAATCCGCCATACTGCCAAATGACTAGCTCTACCAGTCGCGAGCGCGCTGTACAATCTTTCTCTTTGTGCACCTCAACGCCAAGCAAGCGCTTTCTTTACAAGCGCTCGCGCTATCGCAATCACTCGCTTTATCGCAAGCGTTCTCTTTGTGCTCCTACTAGGAAAGCCAAAGGAGGGCGTGTACACTTTCAGTTACCAACAATAATGTGTAGGTGTGTAGGAAAGCCAGAGGGGATCATGTACACTTTAGTTATCAACAATGTGTAGGTGTGTAGGAAAGCCCAGAGGGGGTCATGTACACTGTCAGTTATCAAGAAGAATGTGTAGGAAACATCCTTGACTGCTTTTTCAATGACCACAAATTTTCCTTTTACACAATTCTGCTTGAAAACCAGAATGTTCACTTTGAAATAAGCCCCAGCTGATACTTGTTCTGGAACATCATCAAGAAATTAAGACTAGAAAGGTGAAGTTCCCTTGAGATTCATTGTGATCGTTTGGGAGCTTTAAGAATCAGTGTCAGAAAATGTATCTCTTTTCAAGTGTATGGGCAGATAATATCACATTTCTTTTCATTAGTAGGGACCGTTATTTCTTTGAATTAGTGGCCTTTGGGGGGGCTCTCCATTTCATGTGACAAACATTTTCTTTCAACTTTCATCTCTGGAACTGTGTGTGACGCCGTAATGTTAACTATGAAGGAACTGAAACTAAATCATTACAGTTAGTTGCAAAGTGAGGTGACTGGCCAAGTCAGCCCTGCCAAGGATGACAGCCCTGATACCCCCCATCAGGGGCCACTGTTGATACAATGGGTGGTTCCAGACTGGCCAAGACAGCCCTGGTACCCCATTGTGTATTGGTGTGGGTTGAAACTTCGTGTGTGATGAATTGGTCATTGATCTTTCCAAGGTATGCAGTTTGTTCCTCACTCAGGTCTTCGTCATAAATCTAGCTTGTATTGTCGTTAACTGTGGCAGAGTGAATGGTCTAATCAAATTCATAACAAATTGTTTAAAATTTGCCCAGATTTAATCAACCCTTTCCCATCGATAGTACGTAACCGTAAAGAGGAATCGGTTTTGTCACGGTTACATATTGGGCACAGCTATATAACGCACAGTTGGATACTCAGAAGGGAAGACCCTCCATAGTGTGTTGCATGTGACAGCTTGTTCAGTGTTCATCATTTTTTGACTGAATGTGCTGATTTGATGTGTATCAGAGAGAAGTTCTTTTCCACCAGTGATTTATCAGTTCTTTTTCGTGAGATTTCAGTGGATCTTCTTTTTTCTTTTTTTGAAAGAGGTAAACTTATAAGTTAAAGTGCTTTAATAATGTATATAGGTATTGCTGGAGTTGAACAGATAATTGTGCTTTTGTCTTTATAAATTTTAAGCGATGTGTTAATACTAGTGTGGGTATCTGTATCTAGAGAGACTCAGCACATATGATAGCCGAGGTCCTGATTTTGTCCTAGTAGTCCGCTGGACCCTATAAACACTAAGTAGTGGTACTGAAGTTATCAGACATGTACACTGGTTATTCATGCAAGTAGTGGTACTGAAGTTATCATTGTATGATATCCACTTAGGTTTTTCTGTTTGTATGGAGTGGTGGTAGATTGGCAGGGGAAGGGGGGCGTTGATTCAGTTAGTGATGATGCAGTAGATGTATATTGTGTTGATTCAGTTAGTGAATCAGATGATGTATATTGTGTTGATTCAGTTAGTCAGATGTGTTGTCAGATGTGTTGTCAGATGTGTTGATTCAGTTAGAGAAGCAGTTGATGTATATTGTTGATTCAGTTAGTTAGTGAAGCAGTTGATGTATATGTGTTTGATTCAGTTAGTGAAGCAGTCGATGTATATTTTGTGTCTATTCAGTTAGTGACGCAGTGGACATCTTGTGTAGCCTTCAGCCATGGAAAGTTTTGAGATTCCTTGGTGTTAACCTGTGAAAGTTTAACTGCTATGCATTGTGCATCTTTATGGGTGTAGCTTTGGTTTTTATGTATCGGCACGTTTGTTGTTAATGCATTGTAATTAGTGTCCCACATTGTGGTGCCATTACGGCTATGGATCCAACACCTTGAAGCTAACATGTCCAACCCCTACAATGAATCGCCTACTATTGTACTATATGCTTTGTCACTGGAAAATCCATTTTTACCATGAGGTGGAAAGTCTGAATCTCGAACTTCGAGATAGGCTATTCCGCTCCCAAAAATTCGTCCCCGCCCCCCCCCCCCCCAATTTTTTTCGTCGTTCAATCTTTTTCCACATGGCACTTTTACCACATGGCATCAACACTCTGCATTCATATTTCTGGTCTGATCCACACATACATACCACTTTCAGACCAACAATCCACACAGTTATATTCATTTTATTTTTACCTATATTCTCCATCAATAGTTTCATGGCTGCCTTTTTCATAATAATGCACACAGAGAAATAAAGCGTTTCATCAAGGACATGCTGCCGTTGTCAAACTTTTTCTACATCCTGCCCTCATTAACATATGTACATTACTCATATTACAACATATTACAACATAAACAGTTGAAATTCAAATGCATTTAGGGCTGTTAGGCCATGTGCATTGTGGACATGGACAAGCTGGGCTGTGTGCACTATGCATGACTATGGCAGTAAGTAACCTGTTTTTTCTAAGTCATGCATAGTGCACCCAGCCCAACCTGTGCGGGTCCACTATGCACACAGCCTTAGAAAGGGGGGGGGGGGGGGGGGGGGGGGGGGACACTTTCATCACAAATAGCTCCAACATCCAAAACTAGCATGTATATCCTCCACAAACATGCACACTATCATACCCGCCTTTGTTCACCTTGGACACAAGTTACCTACCTAGTTCTACTGGCCAATGGCACTGTGCAATCAACAGCTTGACAGATTTCTTGTTGATCAATTGTTACTGCCTCCATGCAAAATTTTAAGAAAAGTAGCATATTAATTGCTAACAACAGAGAGTGAGTGATGAACAGGCACAGTAAAGACCCACACCAGGCCTACAAATAGTGGCTCCCAGTTCAAAAGTAGAGCCAAATAGGGTTTTAGAAGAGGGGAAAACGATCAGCATGCAATTTTTAAACGTAGGGAAAAATAGACACTTCCTGATTCCCTCCCCCCCCCACCTCCCTCCACCTGCACAGGAAAATGTGAAGATTTAGCAGAACAACAAGCACACAGTGCACACCGAGAAATGGCCTACAGTACCAGAACAAGGACCACACAGTGCACACCGAGAAATGGCCTACAGTACCAGAACAAGGACCACACAGTGCAGACAGAGAAATGGCCTACAGTACCAGAACAAGGACCACACAGTGCAGACAGAGAAATGGCCAAGTCACTGTGACAGAAAAGAGGGAACTGGCAGCAGAAGAGACATTCCCCCGGATGGGTGGGGTGGGGTAGGGTGGGGAGGGGGCCATAGGAAGGGAACAGAATGGAAGCAGATGCACAGAAAAGAGAACCATGGACTCACACACTGAGGCTGAGTGAGGATGTGCAGGAAAATGGGGGAGCAGGAAAACAAGTGAAACTACTCAAGAAGGGGAGAGAGAGAGCAGCTCTTCCCCTCTGTGTGAAAGAAAAGGGATGAATAAAAAAAAAAATGTAGGAGAGGCACAGAAAAGTCAGGTGATCTTGGTGGGGTAGGGTGGGCAACAAGGAGACATTATATAACTCCCCACCAACAACAGTCCATTTTCTTCAGTTTTTCCACATCTGTAAACTCGGTAACAACTGTCAAGCTTTCTCGACAAGTTGGGCACTAAGTTAAAAAAAAAAAAACCCACACACACACACACACACACAAAGAAAAGCAGCATCACCTATGAGAAGAATAAAGATGTTACAACACTGCCACTATTTGCCTTTTGAGCACTGCAGCCATACTACAGCACTTCAGATTCTGCAGTGGCATTCCAAAAGGTGTTATAAAACGTTCACACATCTTGATGAAATACAAAATTAATTTGCAATATTGTTTAAAAAAAAAAAAAAAAGCATTATAGACAGACAGTATGACTGTCTTCACATTTTACAGCTTTCATTACACAGCCCAGCCAACTACACATGGTTTTTCATTACTATAGCCCACAGACAACTACACATGGTCTTTCATTACTATAGCCCGCAGCCAACTACACATGGTCTTTTTCATTACTATGCCCACAGCCAACTACACATGGTCTTTCATTACTATAGCCCAGCCAACTACACATGGTCTTTCATTACTATAGCCCAGCCAACTACACATGGTCTTTCATTACTATAGCCCACAGCCAACTACACATGGTCTTTCATTACTACAGCCCAGCCATCTACACATGGTCTTTCATTACTACTAGCCCAGCAACTACACATGGTCTTTCATTACTATAGCCCAGCCAACTACACATGGTCTTTCATTACTACTACAGCCAACTACACATGGTCTTTCATTACTATAGCCCAGCCCAGCAACTACACATGGTCTTTCATTACTATAGCCCAGCCAACTACACATGGTCTTTCATTACTACAGCCCACAGCCAACTATACATGGGTCTTTCATTACTATAGCCCACAGCCAACTACACATGGTCTTTCATTACTATAGCCCAGCCAACTACACATGGTCTTTCATTACTATAGCCCACAGCCAACTACACATGGTCTTTCATTACTATAGCCCACAGCCAACTACACATGGTCTTTCATTACTATAGCCCACAACCAACTACACATGGTCTTTCATTACTATAGCCCACAGCCAACTATACATGAAAGACCCAATCCTATGATAACTGAATAGCTGACATGCTTCAGGTGGATAATAAGACCCAATCCTACGATAACGGAATAGTTGACATGCTTCAGGTGACCCAACCTATAGACAAAGTTGACATCCTTCAGGTGACAAGACCCAACCCTATAGTAAGTAAATAGTTGACATCCTTCAGGTGGACAAGACCCAACCCTATAGTAAGTAAATAGTTGACATCCTTCAGGTGGACAAGACCCAACCCTATAGTAAGTAAATAGTTGACATCCTTCAGGTGGATAGTAAGACCCAATCCTATGATAACGGAATAGTTGACATCCTTCAGGTGGACAAGACCCAACCCTATAGTAAGTAAATAGTTGACATGCCTCAGGTGGATAGTCCTATGATAACGGAATAGTTGACATCCTTCAGGTGGACAAGACCCAACCCTATAGTAAGTAAATAGTTGACATGCCTCAGGTGGATAGTAAGACCCAATCCTATGATAATGGAATAGTTGACATCCTTCAGGTGGACAAGACCCAACCCTATAGTAAGTAAATAGTTGACATGCCTCAGGTGGATAGAAGCGAGCTGTGCTGACGGTGACAGGCATTCTGATGGACTGTTCTCTCCCAGATCAGATTAAAATAACTATAACAATGATAGCATGTCAAAACAAAAAAAAAAAAAAAAAAATGGAGCCCAAGAATACCTGGGCAACTAGACTGGAGAGAGGACAGGTAGCATCCACTCTTGACAACATGTACAATTTTTACCACATGGTCCCTATTTTACACACACACCCCTTCCCCAGAAAAAAAAAATAATAATAATACATAATCTAAAAAAAAATTGAAATGCTGGCAAGTTATACTGGGTAAGAGTGACTAGAATATCACCTTAATGATCCAACCATCTGACATTTCCCATTCAAATTCACCACACTAACATTGTGTCCCTTCATTATTTTGCTTGCCATTTTCTTTAAAATATTTCATTTTGTTCTTTTCAGGTCACCGTGACTAGGCTCCGCCTCCTGGCCTGACTGGGATCTCACCCCTTTTTCTATTCCCTCCCCTTACTGAACCATCCACTCTCTCCCATCTAGCCCCTTACCCTTCCCTCCCCCCTTCACACTGAAACCCATCTTCCACGATGGCAAGTTAAGCTCAATTCTGGGGCTGGAAGAGGCTCAGCATTATACCGGTATTTTGAACTTTGGGGGGATAAATGTCGTGGACACCTACCAGCCATGCTCTGTTTATCTTGCCAAGAAGTCATGCACTCTGTTTGTGCATCTAAGCCTGTGCATCAGTTAACAGAGTATGGTCACCATGGGTTTGGAACACAATTCCTTTCATGACAATAAAGCAGTAGTACAAGCAAACATGAATGAATAAACATGGGAAGAAATGATGTGGCAAGAACATTAAGATTTGGTGCACGATCGCAGGTCATGATTTCTGTCTGTGGATGGCAGAACAGTATGCATGTACATATTTTACCTCATTCCTGAGGCACTGTGACTCCATGGAGCGGACGCTGGGGCTGGAGGAGGGAGAGCACCATCCAGAGGATGAGGGGGACCAGGCGCCAGTGGTGCCCGTGCCCTAGGACGTGGACGTGGCATCAGTCGTATCTCTTCTTCAGAGTGGATGTCTGTGGTGACAGCAGAAGGGACGGGTGTGTTGAAGGCTCTGGTTCCTCATCTGGCAGACTGGTGGGTGGGAGGAGGTCTCTCTGGTTGACGACCCTCACCGGGCCACCTGACAGTGGCAGGACAGCACACACCTGTTCATGTGGGTTGTCAGTGACACAGTGCCGGTCAGGCTGCCAGAAGTCCTGGATCTTGTAGTGGCCCAGTCTGACGCTCTTCTTCCAGTCGATACTAGACCTCCAATCGCTGACCGTTTCTAGGACCATCTGTCAAATTTTTAAGAGTAAGATTTATTTTTGTCCATGGTCAGTATTGCCCAGACAGGGTTTTTTTGTTTTTTTTTTTAATCCCTATACACACATATAGTTACTTCAATTAAGACGAACGAAACAACAACAGTATGTAACACACCACCATGGTGTTTTCGTGTCTTGTCTGAGACCCAACAATGTTCACTAGGTGTGTGAGATCCAATTTATTCATGCCACATACACTGCCCTGTTTGATGCAACA
>JADBJO010013638.1:13732-28732 GCA_016801955.1 Conus betulinus
TGTCTGTGGATGGCAGAACAGTATGCATGTACATATTTTACCTCATTCCTGAGGCACTGTGACTCCATGGAGCGGACGCTGGGGCTGGAGGAGGGAGAGCACCATCCAGAGGATGAGGGGGACCAGGCGCCAGTGGTGCCCGTGCCCTAGGACGTGGACGTGGCATCAGTCGTATCTCTTCTTCAGAGTGGATGTCTGTGGTGACAGCAGAAGGGACGGGGTGTTGAAGGCTCTGGTTCCTCATCTGGCAGACTGGTGGGTGGGAGGAGGTCTCTCTGGTTGACGACCCTCACCGGGCCCACCTGACAGTGGCAGGACAGCACACACCTGTTCATGTGGGTTGTCAGTGACACAGTGCCGGTCAGGCTGCCAGAAGTCCTGGATCTTGTAGTGGCCCAGTCTGACGCTCTTCTTCCAGTCGATCTAGACCTCCAATCGCTGACCGTTTCTAGGACCATCTGTCAAATTTTTAAGAGTAAGATTTATTTTTGTCCATGGTCAGTATTGCCCAGACAGGGTTTTTTTGTTTTTTTTTAATCCCTATACACACATATAGTTACTTCAATTAAAGACGAACGAAACAACAACAGTATGTAACACACCACCATGGTGTTTTCGTGTCTTGTCTGAGACCCAACAATGTTCACTAGGTGCGTGAGATCCAATTTATTCATGCCACATACACTGCCCTGTTTGATGCAACATGCTGTATGCCCCATAATCCCCGACACTGCATGTGGACATATAGATATCCTTTTATCATAATATAATACAGACGCTTGTAAGCCCTATATCGGAACACTGTCACTAGTGATGCGAAAACTATTCATGTTTAACATTTATAAACAGCTAATGTGTCTGCTGATGAACACATATGTGACGGCCTCCCACAAAATGACAGATAAGTCGCGCAGGGCTGATCGCCGCTGCGGGCAACAAAGAGTGGTGAAGGTCATTTTGGGGTAAAATGATTTTTTTTGCACCAACACAGAGGAACACCATTAAAACATATCATGTTTCACTGATTTTACCTGTTAAGCTAGAAGTGTGATTAAATGAATTTTTTTCACTCCATGTCATCAATTTTAAGCAACACTGATTGCAAAAAGTTACTCATTTTCAACGGATAATCAAATGCACATCCCTCGCAGAGCCCCTGGCATGCCGCACATCATTCGAAAGCTCAGTTTGTCTTTTAAGACTCTGTACACAATCTTAATTCGAAAGCTCAGTTTTTGTCTTTTAAGACTCTGTACACAATCTTTTTAAATAAACCAATCAGAAGGCCTCTATAAGGCATTCAAAGTTGTACACATAAGAAGAAAGCCTTCCAACCAATCAGTAATCAAATACCGAAATGGCCTTAGTAACTCAGCTGTTAACAGCAGAGACGCTGCCTTTCACTGGTCACAGTTCAATGGAATCTATTGCGTTTTGCCTTCGTCGTCGCCTCACTCGAAAAAATCACCATCATGGCGACGTATTGTAACGCTGTTAAATTCAACAAAATCAGGAAATATATTTTCGATTATGAAGGCCAGGGAATTAGTGGCCTTATAAACAAACATTTGGCCACCAGCAATAGCAATGAACAGGAATATTTTTATTTCGATTTCAACGAAGAAACTGACAGCAAAGCAGACAATGGGATTTCCCCATCAACTTCGACCGGCGTGCGTCAGTCTCAGCCTGTTTGACTTGAAATTGAAGATGAAAAAGAAAATGAGGAGCCAGTTGTATGAACTGAACAAAGTGCAGATCTGTCAGGTGTAATGCTATCACCATAATGCCAAAAATTTGGTGACAGCGACGTATGCAACAGATACAGGCATGAACTGCAATGGGCAGCCTCTGCCAGATCTGCAAATGGCAGAACAGTTTTCCTGTAACTGCATGCAAATTAAAATGATCATTTAATGCATTCCAGCTGCTGATGGCCAACATATGTGTGTGTGTGCATGTTTGTGGAGAGGAGAGGGAGCACAGGTTTTGATCATTGGGATATAGTGTGTGTGTGTGTGTGTGTGTGTGTGTGTGTGTGTGTGTGTGTGTGTGTGTGTGTGTGTGTGTGAAGTCAAGTCAAAATGATCTTTACTGAGGGGTAAAGAATAAGCTATACAGCTTTTTTTACATCCTGCCCTCCAAAACAATAAGAAAAGCAAAGGGCATCATAAGGCAAAAAAAAAAAAAAAAAAAAAAAAAAAAACAAATCATCATAAGGCAACATCCAAAGACTAATCATTTCAAGGAAAACAACATGGGCATGCAAACAGTATCAACTGAAAATTAACTTTAGACTGAGAGGAACCATGCACACGCACACATACATACACACACACACATATCCACACAAATAAGCACATATATAAGAAAAGGTAACAACACCATGAATACATACAGAAGTTAAACAGACACATTAAGTACACCATGTGTATATACAACTCTGTGTGTGTGTGCGTGTGTGAGAGGACAAGAGAGATTCCACCCAGGCAACTGAAAAGGAAGAAGGAAGAATAATGCACAAGCATTTGTTTTCTGATAAGGTATGTTTGTTAATTATGAGTACATGCTGCTTTTTTATCATAGGATGTCATGAATCATGAGTCCAGTATGTGTTGACGCACAGTGCAAGAGAGAGCTACTTTTTTCCTTCCAAGAACCTTTTTTTTTTTTTTAAACGCTGGGCAAAATGAAACTAGAAAATACATATTAATTCAATCAATTGTGATCAGTGTATCTGTGCTAAGATAACATTAAAAACAAAAGTATCTACTACACAAGAAAATCAGATTTTTTTTTTTCCTCATTTTCCAGCACCCTGAACAGCCATTTAAATACACTAATATATATTTGACTGGGGATAACATTCAATTATTAAAGTGTTTGCAATGATTATTTTGATGGTTTCGCACATTTTCATAAGTTTACAGCAAAATTAAACCTTGGTTGCTCAGGAAAAATGTTTGCAGAAAGTAGGGAAACTTTGAAGCCATTTTTCTTAAAATGGCTACCGTGTTAATGGGACTCTTTGAAGGGTCATAACTTTTTCATTTTTTAACATACAGAAATTCTTTACATATCATTGGAAAGATCTTTTTCTCCTCTTTCTATTGAAATACATATCTCTAATAAGTTCAAAATGCGACTTACCTATCATTTTGTGGGAGTTGGTCACATGTGTACACAGACATATAAAGTGCATTCAATGGGTGACGAGTCATCCACCACTGTCCAGTCATCTTTGTCAAATATCAGTCCTATTAATAGTCGATAAATAAATAAATGCACATTAATCAAATATAAGACTACCTTTCTGATCATCAATTAAGCTGAATATTTTTAGCTGCTATTGGCAAGGGGGGGGGGGGGGGGCAGATATTTTTGTATGAGCCCATCAATGGCATTTTCTTCCAAACCACAGATGGCTGGACATCGTGAGCTCAGCCCACTTTCCTTGCAAACTTCAAGTAGTTGCACATTGGTTGTTTGTGTGCATATCTCAGGGTCCTCATCCAAGATGATTAAAAAAAAAAAAAAAATCGAAGGTGTAGCCAACACACACCCGGGATACATGGGGTAGCTCTGCAATGTTGATGCCTCTCAGATTGTGCTGGACACACACTGTTGGCCACCTGGTGTATGTGAACACTCCCGCCACCCCCCCCCCCCCCCCCCCCCCCCCCAAAAACAGCCTGGAGCTCTACATGTTACTTGCCTCTGCCAACAGTTTTGGCCGTTGACAAGTCCAGATGACCATGGGCTTGTTCACTCTCTGCACCAGTCCTGGCGGAGCATCAGCTGTTGGTTCGCTGGATGAATGCCGGCGTAGTATTGCTGCTTTGTCACATGATGTCTGCAGCTTTCAACAGCTGCAATCTGGTGAATATCAGGCAGCCACTTGCCATGGGGATGTGTCGAGCGCCTCTCTGTGGATCTTCTGTGAGCCATACCAACAGCGTAGCCCTCGCACTTTCATCAAGCTTCCTAGAACCAGAGTTATCATCAGCAACAGTTACTACAGACACAAATCACTGTATACTCATGCTACCACTTGCCTTACCATTTTGACACATCAACTATGTTGTCCTTACAAAATGACGTAATTCTCATACATCTCTACTATCTGACTCTCATAAACTGTGACCCACTTCTTGGTTGTTAAATGTGTGTTGGTGTATAAAACCAGTATGTTTATGTGGAAAACATAAATCACTTATGCAAGGCACTTATGCCTTGGTCCATTTCATCAAGGAAACTGAGCAGCTTGCATAGGTATGGTAAGGTAAGGCAAGGTAAGGTAAGGTGATGAGGCAAGGTAAGGTAAGGTAAGGTGATGAGGCAAGGTAAGGTAGGTGATGGAGGCAAGGTAAAGTACGATGATGAGGCAAGGTAAGGTAAGGTAATGAGGCAAGGTAAGGTAAGGTAATGAGGCAAGATAAGGTAATGAGGCAAGGTAAGGTAATGAGGCAAGGTAAGGTAAGGTGATGAGGCAAGGTAAGGTAAAGTAAGGTGATGAGGCAAGGTAAGGTAAGGTGGATGAGGCAAGGTAAGGTAAGTAAGGCAAGGTAAGGTAAGGTAATGAGGCAAGGTAAGGTAAGGTAAGGTAAGGTAAGGTAAGGTAAAGTAAGGTAAGGTAAGGTAAGGTAGGTGATGAGGCAAGGCAAGGTAAGGTAAGGTAAGGTGATGAGGCAAGGCAAGGTAAGGTAATGAGGCAAGGTAAGGTAAGGTGATGAGGCAAGGCAAGGTAGGTGATGAGGAGCAAAGGTAAGGTGAGGCAAGGCAAGGTAAGGTAAGGCAAGGTAAGGCAAGGCAAGGTAAGGTAATGAGGCAAGGTAAGGTAAGGTAATGCAGGGTAAGGTAAGGTAATGAGGCAAGGTAAGGTAGGTAAGGTGATGAGGCAAGGTAAGGTAATGAGGCAAGGTAAGGCGAGGTAAGGCAAGGCAAGGCAAGGCAAGGTAAGGTAAGGTGAGGCAAGGCAAGGCAAGGCAAGGCAAGGCAAGGCAAGGCAAGGCAATGTTGCTGACCATAAAAGCCATATCAGGGCTGTCACCACATTGAAGTCAACTCACAAGTCATTATAAAAAAAGAAAAGAAAAAAAATCACACCACCTTTTAAAAATACACCGCAAGAATATGCCTGAAATTTCATTAAACATCTTTGTTCTATAAAAAATCTGAGATCAGATGACAAATATTAATCTCTTTCAGCCTGCACTAAAACTTAGGGTGTTTAACACCAACCAAAGTTGAAAATTCTAACAGTGGTAGTGATCACTACCCAACATTATACCTATTGCAATTATCAGTATTATTTTTTGCTTACAATGAATACTGCTATTTCTAGTACTGCTATTCCTGGTGGTGCTAGGCCACTACTCTTACCCCCTGCCCCCTCTTTTTTTTTTCATTCAAATAATTGGAGAAGTGCCAGTGAATTGGAGCAGTACAAGGGCACAGAAAGAGGACAGTGCGCAAAGAGTTTTTATCCACACAGTCACATGTCAATCTCTCAGTATCACAAGTATGAATGGCTGCAGTTGCCCTAAACTCTGAAAGAAATGGAAAAACACAAGGACTGTGTTTATCGCAGCCACTGTCATAAACATAATGACTGATAAGCAACTGAAAGTTGCAGTTTTATCTTAAGCTCAGGAAGAGACACACTTCCCATGGAGAAAAGAAGTACATTAACACACAGAGTAATAAGTAGACAACAAAGTAAGCCCCGCCCTTTATCTCTCCAACACCCAAAATCCCCACCCCCACCCATCCTTCACACACACACACACACACACACACACACACACACACACACGCTCACACGGTAAGCACAATCACATGTCGAAACAAAAGAAAGTAATTTGAAGTTGGTAATAGTGAAAAATAAGTGATGCAATATTTATTAAGGTCAATTTCCACACTGTTTTCAATATCACCTTTCAGACTCAGTACATCTTTCAGAATTTCTTCTTGGTTAGTCACCTTTCAGACTCAGTACATCTTTCAGAATTTTTCTTCTTGGTTAGTAATTAGCTCTCCATCTAACTTCTCAGTTATGTTCATTGTCTTGTCTATGAAGCTGCGGCTTTCTAGGTTACAGAAGGGTTTTTTTGTAACTTCCCCCCTTTGTGAACCCCATCTTGCTCTTGACCTCACCATCAGTATCATCCCTTCGATGTTTGTCTTCCTGATCTTTTCTAGCTCTGATCTCACCTCTTCAGTCTCTGGCAATGAATCAACCTGAATGCTACTTTCCAGGTGTTTTCATCTGTCCTCCAACTCCCTTCCTATTTTCTGCTCTCTCTTTTTTCTTCTGAGAAGCATATGCTCTTGTTTTTCCTCCAATTTCCAGTACAAATTTCAAAGAACAGCTGATCACTTATTATGAAAGTTACATCTCCATCAGGAATGCTTTTTAATTTCATCAGTATCGTAAACTGAAACTATATATTGTGTCTCAAGTTTCAAAATCAATTCTGTTAACATACAATACTCATCTGTTATCCAAATGTAGTAGAGCCTTGCTTGTTTTAACCGAGTAAGATTTTCACCACGTGTATATTTTCTTGTCTAGAAATCTATTTCTTCTTTGTATATCTTTCAGTTCATGTTTAACCATCCAATAAAACAATCACCAACTCCAAAGGACTGTGGATTATCTTCCCTACTTGGCCCATAATATTTGCTAATGCAATACGTTTTTTGAGAATTTCAACATCCATGATAACATATCCAATTAGGTCTCTTACTATATTAAGCATGTTTTTGAGACCCCCCCCCCCCCCCTTATATATATATATATATATATATACCCACAAGCTGTTTAGTTGTGTATACAACAGAAGTGGTGTGTGTGTGTGTGTGTGTGCACATTGTGTGTGTGAGTATATAACATTTGTGTGTGTGTGTGTGTGTGTGTGTGTGTGTGTGTGTGTGTGTGTGTGCATACTTGCACATGAATCTGTGTCTCTGGATTTGCCGGTCAAAATAATTATGTGTGTGTGCATGTGTTTGTGTATATATGTGTATGCACATGCGAGTGTGAATGTGTGCATGCGCATTGTGCTTTAAACTTTATTTCATGTTAACCATATGGATACTTTCCAATAGTGTAGTCATTAGTAAATACCCTTGACCTCATTTGAAATGACTTTTTCTATCAACTTTTTTTAAACTTTCATCGCTGTAACAATAAAGAAAACATTGCCTCGGGATCACACAGAACCACCAGTGAAAAACAGAATATACCTGTCAGTATGTAGCCAGACTCTTCTTTTACTGACCTCCCTTCAAACCTCATTTCATGTCCCATATCAAACCTCATTCAAAAACTTTCAAATCAACAGAAAGAGTTCAAAGTAATAATGAAACCGACCTTAGTGAATACTCTGTGGGATGCAAAGCGTTTGCCTGTTTGTTTACATTGCTGAAGAACTCATTCCTTTCCCTGTACCTGCCACACATTTTGTGAAAACAGACAAAAAGCAGACAAAAACATCTTTCCCAGTGCCTGTGCTTTTATTAAAAGAAAAAAAAAAAGGAGGAGGAGGGCAGAAGGGCAGAGCAGGAAGGCGTGGGGAGTGGGGGGGGGTGGGGGAGGGGGGGGGAATGGGCATGGTAAGCAGGAACAGGATCAGCTAAGAAAAAAAAAAAAGAAAACTGATTTCACCATGATCATAGCAGTAAGACACATGAAAAAAAAAAAAGTTGAAAAAGGAGTGGACTGTATGCAAACGACACCAGACTGTTTCTTCTTTACAGCCGCCTCAGGAACATGGTAATAACTCTTTCAGGTTTGGATGGATTTTGTACAATTTGTTATCTGTCTGCCAGTTCCATTCATCTTGCCAGAGGCCTTTGATATAAGCCTGTATTTGGGGTTTCAGATCAGTGTGAGGGACAGACAATCTACTCAACTCTTTCTTTGTGGCTCTCTTAACAAGTTATTAACCAACTCTTTGCCTGAAAAGAATACCTTTTTACACACACAAAAAAAACCCAACCAAACAAAAAAAAAACCCTACCCTTGAAGTAGCGGGTGCAGAGCAGGCAGCTGGTGTGCAGGATGAAGTGAATTCCTTGCTGCAGCTACTGCCAGACTGTACCTCAGTTCCAGGATCTGTCCGTCCACTCTGTAGTGAAACAGGAGAAGAGGGCGTCTTGTGATTCCAGCATATGAAGAGCAGGTTTGATCATGCATGCACTCTCCCTCTCCACACTACCACCCCTCCCCATCTTACCCCCTCCTTCCATGTAAACCTCACCTTGCTCCCCCTTCTTCCTTTTGTCATTCATTCCCACTTACTTTTTCCATCCCCCCCCCCCCCCCCCCCCCTCTTTTTATCCTTTTATTTTTCCCCCTTCTACTTCTCTCTCAGCAGCACTGACACTGATGGGTTTCTACACCTTTGGTAAGTAAACTCTGGGCATTTGGAGACACCTGGCCTCCTTTTCACCATGCAGTCCACAGGGACACCATTAAAGCTGACATCAATGTGACTGACCTGCATGCAGTGGAGTTCACTTCATTCAAGAAACCAGAGGCTGAAATCATGTTTGTTGACTACCATTTGTATTTACACTTCTGAAACTTATGAAGACAGTGCGCAGTTTGACCCTAAAAAAAATAGTTTGTGGAGACCAGAATTTGCGCATCTGGTGTTTAAAAACAAAACAAAACAAAAAAAAAAAAACCCTCCTTTGTTTGGAAACTAGATTTCTTTTCACTTTAACTGAAAACTTGTGTGGTCTTGTTTATTCCAGCAGAAAGTTCAGCCTGCAACCCTGTGTCTCAGGAGGAAGAGGGGGGGGGGGGGGGGGGGGAGTGGCATGTGGGTGAGGTGGAGGTTGGTGGTGGTGCAACAGGTGTGTGACTTGGCTCATAGATTTAAACTGTGAAGTTACAAAAGGATACTTGGAATGGGATTGAAACCTTGATCCCCACACACGTAGCTCTCGAGTCCAGAAACATTTTCAATACATTTACTAGGAAAATGAAGATTATCAAATTACAGGCACAATTTCTAGTGAAAGCAATAATCAATACAATGTGAAATGTATAGACTATCTTTTATTTTTTTTTCCGAAACAGGTTCCAATAAACCTTAACTATACAAGGTGCATCAATAATTCACTGGGGTAACAAACTTAAGGATATACTAATCTCCTGGAAATCTTAAATCAGGCATGAACATAACAGTTATAAGATTACAGGGCATGACTGCTTTGCCGAAATAAATCAAGATGAAAGTGAGGTAAGGTAATGCTGCTTATAGCCCAGCTGACCGCAAAGAGCCACATCAGGGCTGTCACTGCACTGAGGTCAACTGAAGTCGTTATTTACACACACACACACAAAAAAAAAAAAAAACACTCCTCCTTCTTCAACCCTTTAAAATCATGTTCTAAAAAGCACCTATCAACTCTGTGGTAGCGTGTAACAGACTATTTGGAATTTTTGCCCATATGTAAATGACACTGGCTGTTGAAGCACCTGCCAACATCATTTTAGAAACATTCTTAAAAACAATATGGTTATTATGATGAGTACAGACCAATATTGTTTCTTAATTTAAATTTAAATTGTGTTCCCTGTAAAGTTGCATTCTTATGATGATATGTCAGTTTTGAAGTTATATATACTGAACACTGAAGACTCTTGGGATCACCCCCTGAGTGCAAGAAAAAAAAAAAGATGGGACAAAAGGGCAGCTCCAACTCCATAATCAATAACCTGCTCCGACTCCATAATCAATAACCTGCTCCAACTTCATACACAATAACCTGCTCCGACTTCATACACAATAACCTGCTCCGACTTCATACACAACAACCTGCTCAGACTTCATACACAACAACCCGCTCAGACTTCATACACAACAACCTGCTCAGACTTCATACATAACAACCTGCTCAGACTTCATACACAACAACCTGCTCAGACTTCATACACAACAACCTGCTCAGACTTCATATAAAATAACCCGCTCAGATTCATATTACATGTGTGGTTCATACTGCATGAATCTGCCTGGTCAATGGAGGTACAGTGAAACACCGCACCAACAGTTTTTTTTTCTCCTTTCCAGAGATTTAGACACAAACTCAAACTAACTTAAAAAATTTTATCAATATCTTTATGTGGTGGACAGCTGCCAAATCACTGCTAACTACCCTCACACGGGTTCATGATCATCAACATGATAAATGGTGCCCTCATTTCTGATGCGATTTTCTGTTGATTTTTCCCATACTCACCCTCTTTAAATTTTTTCTATTTTTGTGACAAGTGACAAAATGTTTTTTTTTTCTCCAACCTGGGGACAATAAATGACCAAATTATTACTATTAGTGTCAACAAAGCACAAATTACTCCTAGTTAATGTGAAAATCATTCCTTACTGAATATTGCCCAAGTAAGTCCGCATGTGTGTGTGTTGGCACACACATGTGTGTGTGTGTGTGTGTGTGTGTGTGTGTGTGTGTGTGTGTGTGTGTGACTGTGTCCCTGCATGTGTGTGTGTGAGAGCTGAGAGCAATGTCCATATCAAAACAGTACAAAGTGTGCAGTGTTGTTGACAGGTGAGAGGAAGAGTGGTACTGGTAGAGGAGTGTGGACGGGGGATTGAGGAGGATGAGGGGGATTGGGACTAGGTGACAAATGGGTAGAAATGTGCAGTGGGATGTATGAAGAGAATTCTAATAAATGCATACACAGTCCCCCCCCCCCCCCCCCCCCCCCACACACACACACACACACACACTGTCACATACTACCCCTGTCTTCCAACTTATAACTGAATACTTCTCTAGAGCCTGTTCATCTTCACACCAGAACACATACGACACTGACAGCGTCAAGAGACATGTATACATGATATTCTTGAACCAAGATATAGTACATGTTGAACAGGACACCCCATCCCCTTCTTACCCATAAACCCAAACCACTGTACACCACCCTACAACTACTGTTACTTCTACTGCTTAGCTCTCTGGACTGCTCAGAGTCCACAAGTCAGGACAGTTTCACACTCATTCACTCTAACAATGCTGTCGGTGTATTTTTCAACAAAAATGAGCTATTTTCTAGAAGCGGCTAAGCGCAAAATTCCAGTTTGTAATAAAAGCAAGGGGACGGGCATGTTCGATGTTAGCGGCCATTACACAGCAGAAAGCTTCTCCTTCCACGAAGTAAACCACCTCAGCTAGCATTAAACTACGGCAACAATACCTTCCTCCCCACACACATTACAAACCTCATTTATCAGCGTGCTCTGCCACAAATTCATTGTCTGTCACCAAGTTTCCTTTCTTTTCTTCTTCTCTTTTCGTTGTGTCATGGGGAAGACGTCGAAGCAAAAGTGAACAAGGTCTGATGCCAGTTCGCGCGCGTGCAAAGTGAGCAACAGCTCATTGGTCAAGGCCCTCGCCACGGTTGTCTGCGCATGCGCATTGACCGCTCAGGAACTGATTCTTTCTTTCCCCCCCCCCCCCCCCCCCCTTTCATTTTGTTTGTTTAGTTCGTCGTATTCGTCGTCTTTCGCCCCAAACGAGTATACAAAACATGGCGAAATCGTGTGGGGAAACAGGTCTCCAAACGTTTTTCTGTGAAAGAGAAAGGAGGGAAGTGTGTGTGTGTGTGTGTGTGTGTGTGTGTGTGTGCGAGCGTAGAGGAGAATCACTGTGTGTGTGTGTGTGTGTGTGTGTGTGTGTGTGTGTGTGTGTGTTGTTCGCGTGTGTTGTTGTTATTCTGTTTAAACGTCTGTTCACTAAAAGTGATATTAGACGATGGGAAAGGATGGGGGAAAAGGGAAGGGGTGGGTACAGTGGGAAGAAGTTGACTGCATGTTAAGTTTGATGTGAACGTAATTGTGTATGTCGGTACTTGCATGGGTGTGTACAAGAGCTTAAGCTGTAATTATTGCATACGGAAAATGGGTGGAAATGTTAGGGCTACATAATTACCAATCAATGAGGATCAAAGCTATGGAACATATGAAAATCAGTAAGGATCTACCAAATATGAGGGGGGGAGGGGGGGGGGGGGGGAGAACAATACCGATTAATCCTTCAACATCGAATTAGCAAATAATGTTAAAAACGACGTACATTACTATCACAAAAATGGGGGGTTGGGTTGAGGGAAACTGAGTCAATCACAGGAATATACCAAATGGACAATTAATCAAACACTCTGAAAAAATGCGGAGAAGTGAATAACTGTTCAAAATATTTTCAAGAGAAATGGAAGACTTTGATAAAAACTGTCGTCCCACTCTCAGAGATACTATATATAGTTCTTTGACTTTGGAGCAATGAACAAGTAAATGACTGATCGTTATTTCTCTTCTGCACATGCACTGGACATTTTTGCTGTATTTTGTGCGGAGTGCATTTAAACAAAACCTATACATCAGGCTGGAAACAGACTTTGAATAAGTTCCGGACAAGAACACTAAAAAAGTTTAATATTTCTTCTGTTCTTAGCATTTATGCAGTGCTGACCGTAGTGACACTTTAGATTTTTAAGTTTCTCGTCAAACATTTTGTATGACGCGTTAACTAAACATGTGTAAATCTAACCGCATCTGAAGTGGAACGGAACCATCATGATTGTCTGCTCCTTTTCTTGCAGCTCGATCAGCCCATTCATTGGAAACGATTCACAGTGGGAAGGCACCCAACATCAATATTCTAATGTCAGATCTTCCTAGGGGGTTATCGAAAGATGCAGTTGTAGTTCAATATGCCGACGACATCTGTTTATGGATGAAAGTATCAATGAAAAAAAAAAACTCCAACAGAGCTCTGAATTACACCAAGAAGTTATACAACACGAACTCGATAAAATAAGTAAATATATGACTGAAAATGGTCTTTCATTATCTCTTGAAAAAAACCAATATGATGCTTTTCAATTCAGGATACAACCCTGAAAAACTTCCTGTATTTTCTATCCATGGTTCAGTCATACGATATACTCAAACGACTAAGTTTTGGGGTGTTTATCTCACGTCAAAACTTTCCTGGACCAGCCATATTGAGCACATACTAACTAAAGCAAGAAGGAGCTTAAACTTATTAAAAATCATTAACAAACAAAAGTGGGGACAGGATACAAAAATATTAATATTACTGTCAACGTCACTTGTGCGTTCCAAATTGACGTATGCAAAAGAGGTACTTTTTAGTGCTCCACAACATTTACTGACTGAAATGCAAAGCGTTGACTGCAAAGCCTATAAACTTTCCCTGGGAGTTCCATTTCATGTATCAAATTTAGGAACCTATAAAGAAGCAGGTGCTTTACCTCTCGATGAGCTAAGATGTCTTTCTGCTGCCAAATAGGCTATGTTTTACAAAGCTCCTCGTTCGAAAATTTCACAGAGGCCGAAGTTTGCACGAGGTCCGATCTTCATTTTGCAAAAAGGGCCAAATCCATCCAATCATTAAAATCCATAAACACATTTACTTCAGATCTCTTTAAAAAAAAAATCAAAATTAAACAGAAAGGAAATAGCAACAAAACCTTCCTACTCACCTGTACCTACATGGGAGATGAACAATCTGGAGCTTGACATAGATCACACAAACTTATCCAAAAATGATTCACCTAATATCCTGAAAAGTTCCGTCAGCTCCCATATTGATAACAAGTATTCTGAACATTTTAAGATTTATACAGATGGGTCTGTACTTGGGAACAGAAAAGTAGGAGCTGCCTTCGTTATACAGCTTTAGAAATAGAGAAACGGTTTCATATATGTGCAAATGTTTCTATTTCTACTGCTGAATTAATTGCAATATTGAAGGCCCTGAATTACATTCTGATTTCCCGAAAAACATATTACAGATTTTATAGTGTGTTGATTCTAAATCGGTCTTACAGGCACTTAAATCTTTAAACCAGAAAATGCGATCGGAATTGATAATTGAAATCAAATACACTGTTCATCTTTTATCATTGAAAGGAACCAACATCACTTTCTGTTGGGTGTGCGTGTATGTGTGCGTATGCGTGTGCGTTCATACATTGTTTCAATTTCATCAAAGAGGCGTCACTGCGTGCAGACTAGTCCATATATGCCACATATGCTACACCACATCCGCTAAGTTTTGATACCGCGCACTGCGCATGTTTTAAAGCTGATGGATAAATGAATTAATGACTAAGATGAGAGAATTTAAGAAGAGGGTCTCGTGGCTACGACTTGGCAGATGTCTGACCTACGCCTCAGTCATATATTCAAAAACCTGCAAAGGGAATCAACTCATGATATGATTTTTCGATTAGGTATGATGCGTTTATTTCCCTTGAAGCGTCCGGCAAAATGAACTTGTGCAAACGAACACATCTCTCTGCCTGCCTGTCTGTCTCTTAAAGTAATGAAGTCAACTGTGGTATGTCCTATGTCAAATTCTGTTTCTCTGTCTCTGTCTCTCTTTTAAAACAATGAAGCCACTGTGGTATCTCCTATGTCAATCTCGTTTTTGTTTTTTTAAAATAAGAAAACAAACAACAACAACAAAACCCGAAACACACACACACACACACACACACACACACACACACACACACACACACACACACACGCGCGCACACACACACACACACACACACACACACACACACACACACACACACACACACACACACACACACGCGTGCATGCACGCACGCACGCACGCACGCACGCACCTGTGCACGCACACACATACAAAAAACGCACCTCCACACACGCACGCATGCACACACATACGCACGCAAGCATGCACGCTCACGCTCGCATATGTACATACGCGCGTGCGCGCGCGCACACACACACACACACACACACACACACACACACACACACACACACACACACACACACACACACACACACACTACCTACTACTATACAATAGTCTGTTGTGCAGAGAGAAATCATAAGCAACAGTAAACGAGAAGAGAGAGAGAGAGAGAGAGAGAGAGAGAGAGAGAGAGAGAGAGAGAGA
>JADBJO010013638.1:31232-48732 GCA_016801955.1 Conus betulinus
GACAGGCAGAGAGAAACAGACTTAGACAGACAGAGACAGGAAGGCAGAAAGAGAGAGACAGACAGAGACAGGAACAGAGAGAAAGACAGAGAGAGAAAGAGAGACAGAGACAGAGCGAGACAGAAAGACAGCGAGAGGGAGCGAGCGAGAGACAGAGAGAGAGACAAAGAGACAGACAGAGAGAGACAGAGAGTGAGACAGAGACAAAGACAGAGAGAGAGAGAGAGAGAGAGAGAGAGAGAGAGAGAGAGAGAGAGAGAGAGAGAGAGAGAGAGAGACAAGACAAGACAAGACAAGACAAGACAAATAATTTAATGAACCGGGCCATCTGCCCATGTCAAAAGGAACAGTGGGGCGGGGGTAAAGTCAAAAGAAAATATTATGTGTGTCTAAACAAAATACGAAGTACTGACATGGGAAGTCGAAGGAGGGGAAGGGGAAGTGGGGAGAGGGTGAAAAGCGTGAGGATGGTTTACGGTAATATAAATCACGTAATATCTTGTGACTCAAACACGTGGATCAACAGCAAACAATTACATTCTATTACTTAAGGTAACTCGACCTCAGCTGAAGTGCCTTATTTATGTAAGATGCGACTGCGAATGAGTGACTGGGACTTGACAACAGCAACGCTAGTCTGAACATAGAGGGTTGATTGTAGAATTTTTCGCGGTATATACTGCTCTCTGAGTGTTTGATATACTGGACAAATGAACATAAAATGTTTTTCAGATTCATATGCATTTTGGCAGTTCGGGCAGTCAAAACAGTTACGCGTTGCTTCACAAAAACGATTTGCGTGGCACTTTAGCGGTGAAACACCAAGTCTCATTCGCGTTAAATATTTTCTTAAGGTACTACTTTTTATAACAAGTAAATAATCACTAAGGCAATGGTTTTGTTTCAGTAAAGAATAAAACGAATAGCGCTCTTTCGTATTAATCTTACTGTTCCAGCCTTGGACATAACAGTCAATCAAACGTTGTCTAAATTCAGCCAGCCAGAAATATGTTCTCATTACACCAACTCCTTGGCATTCCCACGCAAATCCGAAACCATGGCGATACAGAGTGAAACAAATAGTAGTTACCCAGTCATTCTTATTATTGTAATGAAGATTACATAGCATGTTATAACATTTTCGAGGAAGGCGATCCTCACACATTTTTGTTAGAGATAACCAATATTTAATATTTCGAACATAAATATTTAAATAATGGAAAACCTCCCCGTTTCACCATACACAAGCACATTTGGTGTCTTCACGCTGACGTTTAACAGTCTCTTAATCGCAAATAAATGTATCTGTTCAATGATTGAATAATCAGCGCTAAGACCCCATACTTCTGAACCGTATGTAAGTATGGGTTGTATCTGACAGTCAAAAAGCTTGAAGAACAGTTGTGGAGATTGATTACCAAGGGACCAAAGTAGTCGTAAAATACCAATTACACCTTTCTTTGCTCTGTCAGCCATGTCCCTTAACGCATACGAAAAGGACACACCTGTTGAAAAAATTACACCCAAATATTTGTACTGGTTAACAATCTCTAAAAATACTGTCCATCGTAAAGCCATTTTTCACGAGCGGCAAGATGGCCACCTTTTCTAAAGACAACCACTTTAGATTTATCCATATTTACTATCAGTCCAAGTCTTTTCGCAGTGTTACACATAAAATATTTAGTTTGCTGCTGCAAGCCAATTACAGTATACGACAACAAAATTACATCGTCAGCAAAAAGCAGAAATCAGTATTTGTATTTGTTCAGGTGTAAGTGTTATGCCATGTTTCCTTTTTGACTAATGTCATTTGCCAACTCATTAATAAACAGGGAAAATAAAACAGGGCTACAAATATCTCCTTGTTTTAGTCCCTTGGGGCACATGAAAACGTCTGTAAGTTCACTACCAGCACGAACTTTTGCTTTGACAATGTTATACATACTTGGATAGCTTTATACATTTTGCCACCAATGCCGTTTTTTTTTCTTAGAATGGACCATAAAGCGTCTATCAACAAAATCAAATGCTTTTTTGAAATCAATAAATGCACAATATAACTTTCCATGACTGCCAAACTGTTTTTTTGAATTAATGATAAGAGGGTAAATATGTGATCAGTTGTGCTATATTTGTGTCTAAATCCAGCTTGGGCCTCGTTTAACAATTTGTTATCCTCTATCCAAGAAGTTAAACGCTTATTTAGAATATAACTGTAAAGCTTTCCACAGACGTTCAATAAGGAAATACCTCTGTAATTATCCGGTGAATTTATATCACCTTTCTTGTACACTGGCTGTATGATGGCTTCTGACCACCCGAGTGGAAAAGTACCTGAATCAAATAATGTGTTGAAGTACTTCTTTAAAAATAGTCCAACCTCTGGGTCTGCATATTTATAAAATTCCCCCGAAAACCGTCTGGACCGGCTGCTTTGTTGTGTTTTTTAAAGCAGAAATTGCATCAAGAACTTCCTGGTATGAGATCTCCTCATTTAGTACATTACAGTCAGTATCCACGCTAGAACATGCATCAAATGGTAACAATTAGGCAACGTCTCGTTAATGTTAATACCGGGGCAATCTTGGTTAAATACATCTGAGAAATGAGTCAACCATTCAGCAGCAGCAATAGAATTCTGGTTTATTGGTCTGCCTATATAGTTTTTCAGAGTACTCCAGAACTTCTGGGGATTGCTCGCATTATCTTCCAGTAATCTAATTGTCTGCTTTTTATTGTCCACCTTCTTTTGTTGTAGCAAACTTTTATAATCACTCCGTTTGCTCGTGTACGATATTCTCAGGATGTCTCTATTTCCGTATCCGATATATTTTGTTCCCTTTTATTTTTCTTGGCTTTCCTTAATATTCTAAGGGAGTGTCTCGCCGCTTGACGTTGTTGTTTGCATTCAGAGTCAAACCAGGGGTTGTTTGCTAAAACTCCCCATGACAACAGTCTTCAACATGGGATTTGCTGCGCTACCGATGATTTCGTAAAACTTGCAGAGCGCTTCTTCTGTATCCAAACTAATTAAATCATAAGCTTCCTTAAACATTAAAGAAATCTTTTCAGTCTTGAAAGCATCCAAATATTCCTGCAATTTATGACAGTTCCATTTACATCTGAATGGTAGCTTTTTTTTAAAATATACGTACGTTTACTTTTTACGTTCTTAAATTTAAACCCAAGTTCTACAGGCATATGTTTTGATTCGATTCTTTGACCGACATTCAGGTTACCAGCCAAGTCAAAAATGCGTCTCGATACTATGAAATAGTCTATAGTACTAGAGCCATTGTGAGCAACATAAGTATAATTTCCATCCATGTTTCCAGATTTTACCCCATTCAGCAGGATCAAATTAAACTGTTCACAAAACTGTTATTAAATAACGACCAAAAGCATTCACCACGACGTCATCTGAAATCCGTTGGTATGGATCAGTCCCATCATATGTTACACACTATCAGTGTCACTAGCATCACAGGGCAGTTCAGCTTCACTAGCATTTTCACTGCCAGTCCTCGCATTCAGGTCGCCCATGATTATCAATGGCACATCACTGTAACATTGCAGAATATCCAGAATACAATGTTCCAAAAGAGAAACTCCATTATAGATATCTGTATCAGTATAGTATGGACTGTGTTGGGGAGGTAGGTAGGTATACACCAATCAAAATACAATCTGAATCCAGTCCTGTAAGTTGCTTGGAGAGTTTAAGAACGATGCAGTTGTCATATTCTATGTCAATTCGAGAAAACAAGGATGTAAACTGTTTCTTTATCAACAAAACTACTCCTCCACATAGTCGGGCTGTGCGAGCATCGGAGACTCTCACAGCACTTGAAATAAAAACATCGTACATCGGGAACAGGTGGGAAGGGAATTTGTTTGTGAATGTTTCTGTCAGAACAATCAAATCGAATTTTGTCAAATAGCATCGCATATCTACTTCGTAAATTGTATTTATTCCTTCAATATTATACGTTAAGCATGAAAAATGATGGGACAGATTACTCTTGCAGTGTTTGACATGAGCAGGGCCGAATTGCTATATAGGGCTACTGGAAGCAGGGGATTGAAAACAGTCTTTCTTCTTGGAGGAGTGGGCTCCCACACTTTGGAAGGTGTCTGTAAGATGCATCTGTTTACATTTTATTTTACTGCGTGTAAGGGGACCACGCGCAGGGGTTGGGGTACGGGTGGTTTCATTTTCAATAGTCATGTTGGTGGTATCTAGTGTCTGGTCGGGGACGGGGCTGTCCCTGTGACTGACAACAGGGGGACAGGGGACATCTTATTCTGACCACTCTCCGTGCAGTCCCATGGGTCGATCACTTGCTTCACCAGGGTCTGGCTGAGGTCATGTTGGGACTCCGGAGAGTCTGGAGTTGAAGGTCGGAATGATACAGGTTCAGACGGGCGTTGTGACTCGTCGTTCTGTCCACAGCCTGAGTCAGCATGGACAGTTCCGGGAGTTTTGGAATTGTTCACATACTCTGGGGAATTTGACGAGCTTAAATAAGTGTCAAGTCTGGTAGATAGCACTGTGTCTGCCGCTGACACGTCATCTGTGGTGGAGTGCTGCGCCAGGAGAGGAACGGTAGTTCCAGAGCAGTGGGTGCCTTCACAGTTGAAGAATATGACGTTTTAGTCGCCGCTGTCTCTCTCTCCGGAGTCGGGGGAACTCATCAACACTGTAAAAATCTGGGACAGGCTCTGTTATTTGATCTTGTCGCTGGTTGTCATCTTCTCTTTGTGTGTTTACGTCCAGTGTGCGTCTCCCACAGTGTGGTTCTCCAGGAAGCCGTTCTTTCCCGTAGATGCAGGGAGTTGTTAAAGAAGTCGTCTTCACTCCTAATCGTCTGTCGGGAGACTTCAATGACCGAGTTCTGGTCATATCCGTTTTTTTCTGATGGATGTCCTCTTTTCTCCTTTCCTCTGGCTGACTAGGATGCCTGTCTTTGTTTGGGGGTCTATCATCGTGTCTGTCTTTGATTGGGGATCTGTCATGTTGTCTGTCTTTATCTCGTTCACTGTCTTTGGAGTGTTGTTTGGTTTGGATGTCTTTCTGATGTTGACTATCGCGTTTGCCGTCATGGCCACTTTTGTCCTGATTTCTGGGCTTGGGAAGGTCAACTTCTTCCTGTCCGTCCGAACAGTAGTGTCTGTCATCTTGTCCACTGTGCTGTCTGTGGTGATTTCTGTCACTCTCCTCTCGTCTGTCCGTCTCCTGTTCTGAACGTCCACCTTGAATGCGTTGACGGCTGTTGACGTCACGGTAAAAGTCATTTTGTGCACTGTAACGTAGACGCCCATTGTAAAAGAAGGCTCGTTTTCCTGCCTGTTTTCTTTTTGAAGGATGTCGTTCTGTCTGTCCGTCAGATCTGAGGCTACGCGGATGTTTAAAGTGTCAGCATGTCTTTCCTGCCATGGTCCTGCAGCACATGAAGCTTGTCTCTCCACCTGCATCATGGCGATGATGGGTCGTGGACATTGATGGGGGGCCCAGGGTAGGCTTTGACTTGTCTTCTTTTTGGGGGCCTAGACGGTAGGCTTTGTCCACATCTTCAGTAGACCATGTCTTTCTTTGACGGGGCTTTGTCCACAAGTCTGTCTTCTGGGGTAAAAACATCTGGACAACTTGCCGTACACAGTCGAATGGATTCTCAGTCTTGCTTTCAAACACATTGAAAAATTTGATATTGCAAGCCCTTGAGGAAGCTTCCAGTTTGTCTAGTTTGTCGTCAATGGTAACGCCTTTTTCTGCGAAGTGGCCATTCCAGTCCAGGAGTTCTCTACACTGATTTTCCAAAGCTTCGCTCTTGGAAGAAAGGTACTTCACATCTTCTTTCAAGATGTCGTTTTCCACCTGCAAGGATTGACACCAGTCCATCATCTCAGAGAGGGCGCTGGACGTGGCTGATCCCGTCCCTGCCTGTGACTGTGTGGAGGTCGGGGTCTGTATCTGACTGGAGTGGGCGAGAGATTTCATTTCCTTTTTCATCATGTCATTTTCTTTTTGCAGTGATTGACACCAATCATACAAGACGGTAATATTATCTCTTGCCATTTGATGATGCTCGTGTGACTCCTGCAGCTGCTGTGTTCTGCTGGCCATCGCTTGGTTCACAGCATCTCTCAGCTCCATGTTCTCCGCCCGCAGAGAATGGCACAACGTCTCCACGTCTTCCACAGATCTGGAGAGTGTTGAATGGAAACATTTGCATTTGTTCAATCGCCTGTCCGTGTTTTCAGAAAGACACATCAAGCCTTCTTTCAACTCTCTGAGAGTGGGCGAACAGTTACCATGTAGGCCTGTGTCTGCAGAGTGCATTCTGTGTCTCATTACTCCGTCTGTGAGCGGTGGGAATGTGTTTCGCGAGCCGGAGGCAAGATTTCGGACACTACCGGCATTGCGATTGAAATGATTTCCAAAGAGACCCCCTTTCTGAGACCAGGGGCCAGTCCAGCTCCTTCCCGTAAAAAGGGAGTTTTCTCTGCCGGTGAGGACAGAGTTTTTTCTCTGTATGGAGCTGGAGGACCAGGGTTACTCTCCACATCCATACATTCAAGGAGGAAGTGTGCTAGAAACACGCAAAAAAAAAACAAAGCAGTCAAAAACACCAAATCGGGCGCCTGTTGTTGGTTTTCCTGATCGCCTGAATGTCATTTGCTTAAAAAAGAAAAGCGCACAGTCTGTTTTAATGTCGATAAAACGCGCTGTACAGAAGTCAGCACTGTTGGGTATGAAACGCACACATCTCACCTTTGAACTTGCAGTTGTTGTCTCTTCTCCATGAAGCATTGAAAAGTCCAGTAAAACAGACCACTTTGGACACGCAGATCGATGAAACTTGAAGGCATGATAGACTGTATTTTGATCTGGCACTGCTACAAACTGTAAGCTAATTGTTGACTCCAATCCTCTCTAATTAACGAAACAAATTATTTTTTTTTCCACGGAGCTCCGACAACAGCGTCTCACCCGGGGGGGGAGGGGGGGGGGGGGGGGGGGGGGGGGGGGGGGGGGGGGGGGGGGGGGGGGGGGGGGGGGGGGGGGGGGGGGGGGGGGGGAGGGGAGGGAAGGGGGGGGGGGGGGGGGGGGGGGGGGGGGGGGGGGGGGGGGGGGGGGGGGGGGGGGGGGGGTATCAAGGGAGGAGGGAAATGGGAGGAAGGAGGCAGGGAGATGGGGGGGGGATGGGGGGGGGGAGGGGAGGGTGTGGAGTGATGATGATGGGTGTGCGCAGGGGATGAAATGGGAGGAACGGAGGAGGGGGGGGGGGGGGGGGATACCGGGAAACACGGGACATACACATCCACAGTTTTTATCAGGTTTCATGTTCTCTTTGGTGTGGTGACTCAACGTGTGCGTGTGCGTGCGTGCGTGCGTGCGTGCACGCGCGCGCGCGCGTGTGTGTGTGTGTGTGTGTGTGTGTGTGTGTGTGTGTGGTGTGTGTGTGTGTGTGTGCGTATGTGTGTGTGCGTGAGTGTGTGTGCGCGCGCGTGTAAGCGTGCACGTTTGCGTGTGTGCGTGTGTGTTTGCATGTGTGTGCCTGCGTATGTGTGCGTGTGCGTGTATGTGTGCGTGCGTGCGTGTATGTGTCAGAGAGAGAGAGAGAGAGAGAGAGAGAGAGAGGGGGGGGCAGAGCACCGAGTTCATGAGCACTCCTCTCCGTCTTAAAAACAGACAAAGAAAATAAGTAAACAAACAAAACAAAAAAAAAAACGTGGCTTTCTACTGGCATCAGATCGGCATTGAACAATCGCCGGAGTGAAAACACAGAGATCAGTGCCGTTACCAAAGTACAGGCCGTCCAAGTCCACTGTCAACGTCCAACAACACACAGAGATCAGTGCCGTTACCACAGTACGGGCCGTCCATGTCCACTGTCAACGTCCAACAACACACAGAGATCAGTGCCCTTACCACAGTACGGGCCGTCCATGTCCACTGTCAAACGTCCAACAACACACAGAGATCAGTGCCCTTACCACAGTACGGGCCATCCATGCCCACTGTCAACGTCCAACAACACACAGAGGTCAGTGCCCTTACCACAGTACAGGCCGTCCATGTCCACTGTCAACGTCCCAACAACACACAGAGGTCAGTGCCGTTACCACAGTACAGGCCGTCCATGTCCACTGTCAACGTCCAACAACACACAGAGGTCAGTGCCGTTACCACAGTACAGGCCGTCCATGTCCACTGTCAACGTCCAACAACACACAGAGGTCAGTGCCGTTACCACAGTACAGGCCGTCCATGTCCACTGTCAACGTCCAACAACACACAGAGGTCAGTGCCCTTACCACAGTACAGGCCGTCCATGTCCACTGTCAACGTCCAACAACACACAGAGGTCAGTGCCCTTACCACAGTACGGGCCGTCCATGTCCACTGTCAACGTCCAAGAACACACAGAGGTCAGTGCCCTTACCACACAGTACGGGCCGTCCATGTCCACTGTCAACGTCCAAGAACACACAGAGGTCAGTGCCCTTACCACAGTACGGGCCGTCCATGTCCACTGTCAACGTCCAAGAACACACAGAGGTCAGTGCCCTTACCACAGTACGGGCCGTCCATGTCCACTGTCAACGTCCAAGAACACACAGAGGTCAGTGCCCTTACCACAGTACGGGCCGTCCATGTCCACTGTCAACGTCCAAGAACACACAGAGGTCAGTGCCCTTACCACAGTACAGGCCGTCCATGTCCACTGTCAACGTCCAAGAAAACACACAGAGGTCAGTGCCCCTTACCACAGTACCGGCCGTCCATGTCCACTGTCAACGTCCAAGAACACACAGAGGTCAGTGCCCTTACCACAGTACAGGCCGTCCATGTCCACTGTCAACGTCCAAGAACACACAGAGATCAGTGCCCTTACCACAGTACGGGCCGTCCATGTCCACTGTCAACGTCCAAGAACACACAGAGGTCAGTGCCCTTACCACAGTACGGGCCGTCCATGTCCACTGTCAACGTCCAAGAACACACAGAGGTCAGTGCCCTTACCACAGTACGGGCCGTCCATGTCCACTGTCAACGTCCAAGAACACACAGAGGTCAGTGCCCTTACCACAGTACGGGCCGTCCATGTCCACTGTCAACGTCCAAGAACACACAGAGGTCAGTGCCCTTACCACAGTACGGGCCGTCCATGTCCACTGTCAACGTCCAAGAACACACAGAGGTCAGTGCCCTTACCACAGTACGGGCCGTCCATGTCCACTGTCAACGTCCAAGAACACACAGAGGTCAGTGCCCTTACCACAGTACGGGCCGTCCATGTCCACTGTCAACGTCCAAGAACACACAGAGGTCAGTGCCCTTACCACAGTACGGGCCGTCCATGTCCACTGTCAACGTCCAACAACACACAGAGGTCAGTGCCCTTACCACAGTACAGGCCGTCCATGTCCACTGTCAACGTCCAAGAACAGACCCCGTCCTCACAGACGGACCCGCCCTTCTGAACAGAACAGGAAGTGTTACTACCGGAGAGAGGGGCACGGAATGAAATGTATCCATGGCGAACAGACACCACTGAACACTACCGAAGTGACTCGGCAGCAGTGTAGTGTCTCCTCCAGTGGGTTGCCTCTTGACGAATGATTATGAAAAAAAAGCTTTCCTTTCCGGGTTTTCTGGTCTTCTGGACCAGGAGCGAGTTTTTGCCACATGGCAACAGCAAAGAAAAGGCCGTCCGTGCGCAACTAGACAAGGCTGACACTGACTGGACAAAAAGTCATCGTTTCTTCCCACAGACATTGGTTCTCTACACACGGCAGCGATGCCAAGGATGCAGAGGGAGAAGGTAGGTACTGAGGAGAGGGGATGGGCAATATGGGCTGGAGGAGAGGCAGCGGGGATGAGGGTAAACAGCTGTATGTCATACAGAAGACCTTTCCGCCACTCCCAACGCGCGTGTCTAAAAGTCACTTGGTTCTGGTGAGTGAACACTGGGCTTACGAGGAGATGAAGTCCTATTCCCCCTCTCCGTGAACACTGGGCTTACGAGGAGATGAAGTCCTATATCCCCTCTCCGTGAACATTGGGCTTACGAGGAGATGAAGTCCTATATCCCCTCTCCGTGAACTTTGGGCTTACGAGGAGATGAAGTCCTATATCCCATCTCCGGCGACTTATGCACGAGGTCCTGGTTCGTCACGAGTTCTTTCTCTCCATTTTTCTTCTTTACTGAGCGTGGCTTTTTTGTGTTTGTGAATGTTTGTTTTGGTTTTGCTTTTGTTTTGTTTTTGTTTGTTGTTTGGTTGTTGTGCCAGACACACACACACACTCACTGACGATGGCATTCAAGCATGCAAGCGCACGGACGCACTCTTGCCGGCACACATGCACAGCGTACTGTTATGTCATGAATACTGTAACCTTTATTCCTTGTTTCAATTTTTGTTTCTTCCGGTTGAAAGTGGTGTGAATGTGTCAGCACACCAAACATCAGTATGTCAGCTCATCATAATGAGCTGTGTGTGTATTTCCTGACCTATACTGAGAGTTGCACGAACAACAGCAGCGCTAGCCAGACTAAGACCTGTCTGGAATGACAGAAACATCACAATCGGTTCCAAGATCAGACGGTTGCACTCCATGGTCATTGCCATATTTCTCTATGCCTGTGAAACGTAGACTCTGACAGCTGAACTTGAAAGAAGGCTTCAGACATTAGAGATGAGATACTTCTGCAAGATCCTTGGCATCTCATACAAAGACCACATGACCAACTTGGAGGTCTGGACCAGAGTAAGGCAAGCCATTGGACCATACGAAGACCTGTTGTCCACAGAGTAAAGAAGGACAATGAGATGGTATGGTCATGTATCAATATCAACAGGACTTGCCAAAAACCATTCTACCATGAACAGTGTGAGGAGGCAGAAGAAGAGGAAGACAGAGAAAGCGATGGGAGGACATCAGTGCATGGACTGGCCTCACACTCAGCAACTGCCTCAGAGCGTTTTGAGAACCGGGAGGAGTGGAGGAAGCTGGTTGCGAAGTCTTCTCTGTGGCGCCTCAACGGTCTTCAAGACTCCGGGATAGGTGATAGATGACTGGTGACAAGTGATAGATGATACGTGACAAGTGATAGATGATACGTGACAAGTTATAGGTGATAGGTGACAAGTGATAGATGATAGGTGACAAGTGATAGGTGATAGATGACAAGTGATAGGTGACAAGTGATAGGTGATACGTGACAAGTGATAGGTGACAAGTGATAGGTGACAAGTGATAGATGATAGGTGACAAGTGATAGGTGATAGGTGACAAGTGATAGGTGATAGGTGACAAGTGGTACATTACAAGTAATAGGTGAGAAGTGATAGATATAGGTGAGAAAGTGATAGGTGACAAGTGATAGGTGATAGGTGATAGGCGACAAGTGATAGGTAATAGATGGCAAGTGATAGGTGATAGATGATAGTTGAGAGTTCAATCATTTTAAATGAGCTGTGTGTGTATTTTTCTAACCAATGTTGAGAATTCAATCTGTCTTGATCATCTGTGTGTGCTTTTGAACCTATGTTGATAGTAGACTCCTACGGGATGACAACGCTGATGTGGTGCTTGCGGTCAGCTGAGCTATAAACAACATTAACTGAACTGAATCGAGTCGGGAAAGGGGACCAAGGCCACTGGGCGTGGCACAGGGGGTCTGCGTCGCACGTTGTGTGGACAGCCAGTGTGCAGTGTCCAGTCCATCATGTTCTACGGCGTCAAACCTGGCCAGAGGGTGCACAACTACAGATGCAGCTTTGGGGCAGCCGTCAAGACCTCGAGACTGTGGGTTTCATCGTGGAGACAGGATTGAAGATCTGACGCAACCCCCCCCCCCCCCCCCCCCCCCCCCCCAAAAAAAAAAAAAAAAAAAAATCGAACGCAGAAGTGTTGAGAACCCTAATCTACCATCCCCATCACCCATCTCCCTTCCCTTCTTCTCCCTCCATCCCCCTTCACCTCCCTGTCCCCCTACCCGTCCCCCCTCCACCCCGTCCACCAGCCCCTTTCCCTTCCCACTATAATAACAAGCACAAAAAAAAAAAAACTAACCTGAATGATTCGACTGACGACGAACGTCCAGCTGAGGTTGCTGTGACAATGCCACAAAGGTGATGTTCACTAGAGTAAAGAAGTTGGCCGATGTACTAAAAAAAGAACGTCACGGTCACATCGTGAGTCATGCTGAAAGCATACGGAGGATTTTTTTGACATAAACAGCGAGATGGTATGTGGATTCTGCTCCACAGGCCGTGACGGCCTCACTTCATGGATCCTGACATGCAGGTAATGAATGCTGAGCGTGGAAGGAAGGTCAAACCGCAGGACGCTGGATGGAGGCGCTAGCAGACGGACCCGGCATTCGCCTCTGTTCCCCGGTCTGAGGGTGTCGCTGAGGTGGATGGCTCCCGATCGGACGTAGAACTGCAGAGAGAGGGAACGGCTGAGGCAGTTCAGGACGAGGTCAGTCCCAAGGTCAAGGTTTCTGTAGCTCGGGGTCACGTTCATCGTGGCGCTAGTTGTATTTTTCCTGTGGGAAGGAAAAAGGTACGTTTTAAATAACGATAGCAGTAGAAAGAAACTCGTGGAGAGCGTGGCAGCAGAGAGTCCTCAGAAGAGAAGCCCCCTTCAAGCAAGTGTTTCGGCCCTTAACTCCTGACACTCTAGGGGTTTGGGCCACACCAGGTTCATGACTCCGGATGTCCCTTCTCCAGTTCGGCGCAAGATGTATGTGTGTGTGTGTGTGTGTGTGTGTGTGTGTGTGTGTGTGTGTGTGTGTGTGTGTGTGTGCATGCATGCATGCATGCATGCGTGTGTTTGCTTGTTTGTTTGATGGGCGCCCATCTTGCGCCGACGTTAAGATGATAAGTGATTGCTCGTTCTTCGTTTTCATTGTCCTAAATGTTGTTTATCTTGCGTGAAGAAGACCCAAGTTGTCTTGTTAATGTGTTTGTCAATGTTAACCGGCGGAGTCACTTGAAATGACCTTCAGATTGTGTGTCACTGTCCTGAATGTTGTTTATCTTGCGTGAAGAAGACCCAAGTTGTCTTGTTAATGTGTTTGTCAATGTTAACCGGCGGAGTCACTTGAAATGACCTTCAGATTGTGTGTGTGTGTGTGTGTGTGTGTATCGGAAGAAATGTTTGTCTCCCTTGACATGTATACATTATGTATGATGTGTATATCTATGGAACATAACGACTGAAATGGGATGGACATACGAGATTGCTGATCACTGCGTGTTTTTTTTTTTTTTTTTTTTTTTTTTTTTTTTTTTTTTTTTTTTTTTTTGTTTGTTTTTTTTTTTTTTTTTTTTTTTCATGTGCGCATTCTCACACAAACTGAGGCGGCTGCGTGTGCGCAAGCGCGTTCTCGGTCGCGGGCGCGGGTGCGCGCGCGCACACGCACACTGGATCCATACTTTTTTTTTTTTTTTTTTTTTTTTTTTTCGCATTGCAAGGTGTGACTGATGTTTCTAAAGTTCTCTGTGAGTGTGTACGTTTTAATTTTGTGGAAAATTTGGTCTGGTCCATTTGGCCGGTGTTTGGTGTCTTTTCTCCGGTTGTAAAGATGTGATCTTGCTTGCATAAAAACAACAGTCTAACAGTACAGTAAATGATATCTGTCACTCATCTAAAACATGAATACTTCTCTCTCTCTCTCTCTCTCTCTCTCTCTCTCTCTCTCTCTCTCTCTCTCTCTCTCTCTCTCTCTCGTTTGTGCTTCTGTGTTCGAAGTTTCGGTTCCTTCTCTTCAATGAAGATTCCTGTTGTACATCTGCGATTGAAAAAAATAAATGTGCATCAGATACCCCCCCCCCCCCCCCCCCCTTTTTTTTTTTTTTTTTTTTTTTTTTTTTTAATTTCTTTGATTTCTTTATTAACCATAGTTACGTGGAAACACATGCTCGCATCCCCTTTAAGTGCGCGCACTCGAAAACATGTTTACACGTGTACAAACATTTAACTGTTGCGTACGCTGGCACAGTATCTGTGAATGTTTACAGTGAACTGTTTTTGATATATTTTGCTTGGCAGGCAAAGATCCTGCTGCTATCTAATTTTTTTTTGTGTTTGTATAATGCACACACTCCTTTTCGGCTTCTCATTGAACTGGCTGCATATCGATCTATTTTATTGTCTTTTTTGGGTATATTTAAGGTTTGATTTGTGCTTATAAATATGTATTTTTCATTTTCTTGTCCTTTAAGATTTTTTGTCTGTTACAACTCTGTTGCTTTCTTTAGGGTGGATGGATTTATTCTATGGTTTTCAATGTATATGACTAAAAGATTTGAAATGGGATGTTTTAGAAGACAGTATATGTTTTTTTCAATTATTCATTTCAAACATTTGTTAACTATGGATAGTAGTATATCTGTATTTCAGTAAATTGTCAGGGCCTCAATAATTCACAGAAAAGACGTGATGTCTTTCATTATTTGAGAAACAAAAACATTCAGTCTATTTTTTGCAAGATACACATTTTGAGAAAAACATGGAGCAATGTATTGTAGCTGAATGGGGATACCAGGGATATTTTTCAAGTTTTACATCAAATGCAAGAGGGGTCGCAATTTTGTTTAATAACAATTTTGAGTTTAAAGTCAAAAGAGTCATTAAAGATATAGTTCTGGAAATTATATAATTGTTCTAGCAGAAATTCAAAATAACAACTTCCTCTTCGTCAATATATATGGACCAAACAAAGATGATCCGGAATTCTATCATAAGCTAAAACAGAAGATTAACGACATAAACGTTGAAAATATTGTAATGGCCGGGGATTTTAATCTGGTTCTGCAGCCTGAGAAAGATTACTATAATTACAAACATGTAAACAATCCCAAAGCGAAAGAAGTAGTTGAAAACATGATTGAAAGCTTAGATCTTAACGACATTTGGAGAGATTTAAACCCGGAATGTCTCCGTTACACATGGAGAAGAGAGCCACCCCTTTTCAACAGGCCCGGTTAGATTTTTTTCTTATTTCAGATTCAGTTGTTTCATTTGTAAACGACGCAGATATTGAATGTGGATATAGAACCGATCATTCTGCAATTTCATTAAGCCTTAAATGTACAGAAACTGTCAAGCATAATACCTTCTGGAAATTGAATGTATCCCTTTTAAAAGATAATAAAATATATGCATGAAATAAATATGGAGATTGAAAAAGTCAAAGAGGACTATACAGTAAAATGCGGTTGAAGAGACATTGGATGAAAATACCCAGCTTTCTGTCCCAGATGATGTCTTCCTCGATTTTTCTGCTGATGAAACTTAGATCAAAAACAATTGCATATGCTACAATGAAGAAAAAGAAATTGGCAGATGAAGAGAGACAGCTAGAAGAGGATATGCGAAAACTGGAGAAAGTTGAAAAGAAAACGGGAGAAGACATACTAATAATGGAAATGAAGAAAGAACAATTAAGACATATTCGTGAAAAACGTATGGAAGGGTATTATTAAGGTCCAGGGCTAGATGGGTAGCTGATGGGGAGAAAGTTAGTAAATATTTTTGCAATCTAGAAAAGCGACACTATGTTAGTAAAAACATGGCTAAACTCATAGACCAGCAAGATAACATTTTGATAGACCAGAAAGATATCATCCAAGAAGTGCAGAGAGATTTTATGAATCATTATATGCTGAATCTGTAGTAGATGATTGTGAGATTAGAAACTTAGTGAATGATATCCCTTGTATAAACGAAACAGACGCGGAAAGATTAGAGGGAGAAATAACGTTAGAAGAAGCTACGTATGTTCTGAGTAAAATGAAAAATAATAAAAGTCCAGGCACAGACGGCTTTAGTGCAGAATTCTTTAAAGTATTTTGGAAAAAACTAGGCGGATTTGTTGTAAGAGCACTTAATGCGAGTTTTAGAAAGGGAGAGCTATCTTGTGTACAGAGAGAAGGAATTATAACTTCTATCCCTAAAGGTGATAAACCAAGGCAATATATAAAAAACTGGAGACCTATCTCACTTTTAAATGTAATTTATAAAATAGGATCATCCTGTATAGCAAATCGGTTAAAGCAAGTTCTACCAAATATAATTGATGAAGATCAAACAGGGTTTATCAAAAACAGATATATTGGAGATAATTTAAGGTTGATATATGATGATATGATGGCTTATCTAGACAAACATAATCTACCCGGATTGCTTTTGAATATCGATTTTGAAAAGGCTTTCGATTCGATAAACTGGAACTTTATGTTTAAAGTACTGAAAGCATTTGGTTTTCAAGACGATATATGTAGATGGATAGGTACGTTCTATAAAAATATTAAATCATGTGTAATTGTAAATGGTCAGGTTTCGGATTGGTTTAAAATTGAACGAGGCTGCAGACAAGGAGACCCTCTATCTCCTTATATATTTGTGTTATGCGTAGAAAATTGGCTATTATGGTCAGACAGAATTCCAGTATCCATGGGATCTCAGTGAACAATGTTGAACACAAGATTTCTCAGTACGCTGATGACACAGAATTCCTACTCGCAGGAGATAGAAGTTCTTTTGAAAACTGTATAGATGTTCTTGATAGGTTTGGTTCTGTGTCGGGCCTTCATATGAATGTAGGAAAAACTAATGTCGTTTGGCTGGGAAGTGAGAAAAATTCTGAAATTCGTTACATGGAACATTTAGGTATGGAATGGAATCCGTCTAAATTCCGAGTATTAGGAATGTGGTTCACTAATGACCTGAAAGAATGTGTAGATATAAATTACTCAGAAAGACTAGCAGATGTAAAGCATTTATTCAAAATATGGATAAAACGACAGTTAACACCCCTTGGTAGGGTAGCAATATTAAAATCTCTTATCCTTTCAAAGTTGACACACCTCTGGTTACTATTACCAAACCCACCAGACATATTTTTTCAATCATGTCAACAGGCTTGTTACCAATTTGTTTGGAATAAGAAGCCAGATAAGATTAGCCGAAAAACTGCACATAAAAGTATCAAAGATGGCGGCATTGGTCTTCCTGAACTAAAAACTTTTGTTTTATCTCTGAAGCTCCCTGGATACGTAAAGCTGAGATGTCAACCCATAGATGGCGAAATATCTGTTGTTTAACTTCCCTAAGTGGTCGCTTATGAAAAAAATATGGTCCAGAATTCGTTTCCAAATTTACTAAGTATAATCAGTTTTTGGCTGAAGTTCTTGATGCGTATATAAATTCTTTTATTACAAGTGTCCCCCCCAAAACTCCACTGAACTTCTTGCCGAACCATTATGCCACAATAAGCGATTTCAAATCGGAAAGAAGTGCATTGTATCGAAAAAACTAAGTAACAAAGATATTAACTGTCTCGCCCCACTTTTTTGATGACAAAGGAAAGTTCTTGCCACATGCACTTTTTAAAGAAAAATATAATATAAATATTGATTTTGTCACTTTTGCTGGCTATAAATCGACTATAATGGACTATGTAAAAACCTCTGG
>JADBJO010013639.1:0-7500 GCA_016801955.1 Conus betulinus
CACATACATCTAACATAGGAACATACAGTGAAATCGGAATATTGCCTCTGAATGCATTACGAAAAGCATGTGCTTCAAAATTCATATTAAAGAGTCTTTCACAGGATAACTTCTGTGCAAAAGAAGTATCCTTAAATTCAGAAACAGATTTCGTGAAACGGGCCAGAAGAATGCAATCTACAAAATCTATCCAGTCATTTGCCTCTAACCTCCTAAAAGATTCTAATATAAACGAAACAAAAATTGCTAATAAGCTGTCCTTTTTACCTTTTCCAAGATGGGAGCAAGCCAAAGCTACCTTTGATACAAATTATGCAGATGTGTCCAAAAAAGACACCTTATATATTGAAAAATGTCATCGATATTCATTTAGAAAAAATACATACAAAACTATTTGAAAATCTATACGGATGGTTCAGTGCTAGATAATCTGGATACAGGAGCAGCATTTACAATACCTGATTTAAAGTGGAAAAGTTGTACCATCTTGGTAGACATTTTTCAATTTTCAGTGCTGAGCTTGTTGCCATTTTGATGTCATTACACCACGTCTTGAGTTTTCCTCTTAACTCTTGTCAAATTCTAGTATGCACCGATTCTAAATCGGCCCTTAGCGCTATTCAGTCTTCCAATCCAAAAGTACGTGTTGAGATAATAACAGAAATAAACCATGTCATACATCTTCTGTCAGCTAAATGCATTACAGTCACATTTTGCTGGGTACCTTCTCATTGTGGAATTTCAGCAAATGAGAGGTCGATCAGGCTGCAAGAAAGGCAGCCCGAAATGTCGAAGGATCAATATACACTTGACATTCCCTTAGATTTAAGTGAATGTTATTCTTTAATAAACGAAGCGTCCAGTAAAAAATTCAGAAATGTATTAGAGAACTCAGAAATTAACTATTACCGCAACTGTATTAAACCCAATTCTGGAAAAAATCTAATGGCCTCATCAAGACCCGACCTTGCCTCCATACCTAGAGAAATACAAAGCTTAATGCATAGAATGCGGTTGAATTCACTTCGGACAAAATTCAGCAAAAATGTTAAATGTATGTGTGGAGAAAGAGTTGGAGTTGAACATCTATTAATTTACTGTCCAAGAGCAAAGGAAATTATTAGCAAAACTGGTGACGATACTCCATCTGATGGATCCGGTTCCCTGTCTCTATCTAGATTATTAAATGACTGGTTCTATCTTTACACAATTTGCAAAAGTTTGTCACGTAGTTCAGTTTGGTATATATCTTTAAATTTGTTTAACATTTTTTTGAGTGGTTAACCGTTCGTTCTTCTACACATTAATCGACATTGGACGCGTTCCCTATAGTTTTACATATTGTGTAATTGGATTTTTTTTTTCACTTTAAATAATGTTTTCTGAGGTGCAAGGGGGGGGGGGGGGGGGGGGGGGGGGGGGGGGTTGCTTTATTTGTTCTTGTAATTGAATCATACACAAGTAGTAGTATTCAAAGTTTTACACGCTTTCCCCCCTATCCCCCCACCATTCTTTTCATAAGCACACATCCGCATACCACACACCATTAACACATCGTCTGATATCACTTTTAGTGAGAAGACGTTTAAACTGAGGAACAACAACACAGAGAGAGAGAGAGAGAGAGAGAGAGAGAGAGAGAGAGAGAGAGAGAGAGAGAGAGAGAGAGAGAGAGAGAGAGGCGCACACGCGGACACACACACACACACACACATTTTTTTAATTTTGCTCAGCTATACTAATTTGGATTGAAACATAAGATGCATATGGTGAAACCTGGTCCACAGACAGTGCTGAATCAAAGAGCAGCATGACACGTGGTGTGAATTATACGACCGTCAGTGTGCCCACCTTCTCAGTGAACAGCTTGGAGACAAACAACACAAGCATTCCTGAATGGATGTGGCAGCGTTATCTTGTCTTGAGGGCGTCCAGAAGAATGCGTGACAGAGCAAAAATGGTCGTGAAACTTGCAACCCTATCCTGTTTGTGTTCGGAACCTTCGGAAACGTAATGATAATGCTGATCATGTTTCGCCTCCCTCCATCCCCCTCTGACATCTTCTTCCAACTTCTGGCATGTTTTGATCAGATGACGTTAATAGCCGCACCGTTACACAATTGGCTGAACTCAATGGGCGTTCCCCACGTCATCAGTGGGCCCTGGACGTGTAAAGGGTACTACATGATCGTAAAGACATTGGCAATTCTGTCTCCATGGATACTGGTAACCCTCACCCTGCAAAGAGCCGCCTCGGTGTTGTGGCCACATCGTGTCAATGTTGTGTGGACGAGGAGAACGTCACGAGTTGTTGCTGGTTCCTTGGTCGTCCTCCTCACGCTGATCAACTGCCATATTCTGTACGGTTTCCATTATGATGCAGAACGCTGTACAGATTGGTTAAAATGCTGTCAACTGAAAACGTACGTATGGTTTTGGATGAATATATATGTAGATATGTATAGCATTTTACACTCATATTTACCTTCTGTAACATTGGTCGTCAGTAACTGTGTTCTCCTCTGGACACTTGTTAGATCTGTCAGAATAGGCAGACATCTTCCAATACAACAATCCACTCAGAATTCTAGACGGCGAGGAGTGTCTTCTTTGACTGTGACTTTGATAGCTGTAAGTTCTGCATATATTCTTCTGACTACACCTGTAACAGCAAGTTTATTCAGTACGCGCAATAGGCGTCTGACTGATCCCATTGAAATTGGACAAATTTACGTATTGAGAGTCGTCAGTATATTTTTATACCACTGCAATTGTGGAATCAACTTCTATTTGTACTGTCTAACGGGTAGCAAGCTGAGGGCAGAATTTTGCTACATAATCACCCAGCTCATCAGCCTGTTGTATAGCACAGAGAAAGTCAGTTCTCAGCAGAGATGGAACCAGCCAGTAAATGGAACGTCTTGTAGTACTGACGTCACCGATGATGTACTGGGTGGAAAGAAGAGAAAGAGAACCCGGATGGAAAGTATTTTAGATTGACGTTCCCAGCTAGATGACGAGGTCACCTGTGTTGTTAATCGAATACGTTTCTGAATTTATATGAGCGAGTACAAAGAGAAGGGTGGCAAGAAAAGTGAACAGGAGATTGTGCAGTTCATAGACTTTAGGATCAGTATGTTAGCAGCTTGCCTTTTGTCCCAGATTGGTAAATACAGCCATTTTCACTCGGAGTGACAGAAGTGTCTTGACAGAAATTGACATGGGATGTGCAGATGCGATGCGTTGTGGCTTATGCAGTACGTCAGTTGAACTCCATCTTGAAAATTGAAATGGTCATGTCATTAGGATTGGTCCACCATGACGTAATCCAGCACGTGTGTCAACGAGGACATGGTGTACGGATTCAACTGGAATACAGTGCTGTCATGAGATTTGTCTTTCATCAGTCCGTTCAAACAATGTCATGTTCAATTTTTGAGAAAAAAGGTTAATAACATATGTAAGTCAGGGACAAACGTAATGCTTTCTTATTGTTTGTCTTCCTAATACCACACCTTACCATTCATGTTTGCAGGTGTACATCAGAGAGAGAGAGAGAGAGAGAGAGAGAGAGAGAGAGAGAGAGAGAGAGAGAACGAACGAACGAACGAACGAACGAAAAATGTTTATTGAACATCGGCCACGAGCCACCATTCAAGTTGAAAAACGGGGGTGGACTGAGGGAAGGGGGGGGGGGGGGGAAGGGCGGGGGAGGGGGGGGGGGGGTGAAAGGGACAAGGGGAAGAGGAAAGGGGTCTGGACATGAGCTTGCACATTACAAATTCGAAACAAGAAATAAATATAAGATTTGAACCACAAAGAACAAGAGCATGAATAAGTATATCATAAACTCCTCGGAAACTTCCTATTCGATCAATATAGATGATAGTAAACCTGAATGCATTTGCAATTATGAGGGAAAAAAATCATTATCTTACTATCTTCATGTTTTCATGTACTATCATTTAAGCAGTCAGGCTCTGTCTCCTTCGAATTGACAGAAATAAATTTTGAAAATGGAAGGGCTCTTTGATATCGATGTGCCTGAAAAAGAGTGGACATCGGTAAATGAAGAAGATTAGATAAAAGTGCTGCACGAAAATGTATACAGTGGGCAACTGTATATTAAATGATATTCATCTTCTATTATATTTACACAATAAGGACATTTTTGTCATAAGAATTATCACTGAACCTATGAAGATTATTGTTCAAAGGTAGAATATTAACTCTAGCATGAGACAGAGCAACCCTGAAACAATATACATCAATGTTACAAAGATATATTTATCGTTCAAAAATAGATTTGAACGATTTGTAACACGCATACCTTTCCCTGTCTCTTATAGATCCTGCCCATTCTTGAGTAAACATATCAACTAGTCTGTGCCTAAAAAATGCCATGAACCCGCGAACATCACCCACCCTGTTGTAGCCATACAAAGTTAAACCCAGTCTCGCATAACAATTCTCTTATTTTTGTCACCCAACATTTATTTGCGTTTTGATTTAGAGTTAACTGCACTTCGTATGCTTGACGAGGAAGCCTTTGTTGGTCCATTCTAAGCAGCTTAAACCAATATCTCTCATGACACATATATAGGAGTTGATATATAACGGATATCTTCCCAGTTCCCCATATACCTTTTTGTTTGGTGTCTTACCTGGGACACCCAAGAAACGTTTGCATGCAATCAAATGAATCTTTTCAAGGCATTCCAAACGGTTAAGGCACTAAACTTCAAATGAATATAATAAGATTGGTTTAATTTTTGGCATCAAAAACCTTAAAGTAGATTTGATAACTAATATCCTTATTTTTCTGGAAAGTCCTTACTAGATTAAACATAGCTTCCCCCCCCCCCCCCCCCCCCCCCCCCCCCCCCCCCCCCCCCACTCCCCTCCCCACCCTTGGCAACCCAATGTTCAATGTCGATCCTCGGGCTGATTTAGTGTGAAAAAAATGAAACCCAGATAATAGTATTTGTTTACTACTTCTAATTTAATATTGCCAAATAACCATTGTTCACTTTTACCCAGAAAACCCCTTTTTCTAAAGACCATGACCTTTGTTTATGTCTGTGTTAACTTTTATTTTCATATAGGTGCAATATGTCTGAAGTACGTTTAGCTGGTTTTGCAGACCAACAGGAGCAGATGCTAATAGAACAATGTCATCTGCAAACAGCAGAATAAACAGTTTCATCATGCCAGGTACCAGTTGATTCCCATGTCTACTTTTTTCAGATAAGTGATTTGCTAACTGGTTGATAAACATTTCAAATAGCGTTGGACTCAACACACACCCTTGTCTGACTTCCATTGGGAGTCAAAGAATTCCGAATATTCAAAGTTGGATCTTACACAAGATACTAATGAGCTATACATTGCTTTTAAAGAACAGAAGAAATTCCCCTTAAAACCTTGGATTCTAATACACTGCAATACTTATCGTGTTTTCCGGAATCAAAAGCATTTTTGAAGTCTACAAAAGCAACATAAAGCTTTTACCACGCTGAGACAAGCATTTTTTAACCATAGAATAAACACAGTAGATTTTGGTCTATTGTAGAATAGTTTTTCCTTAAACCAGCTTGACTTTCGGAGATCAGGTTGTTATCTTCAAGCCATGCATATAGACGATTATTTAGAATAGTGCTATAGCATTTTGAAATTGAGCTTAAATAAGGATACACCTCTATAGTTATCTGCATTCCCCGTATCTCCCTTTTTGTGGATTGGGATTATGATAGCCTTTGACCACACTTTAGGATACATGCCTTTTGCAAATATAATGTTGAAAAGCCTTTTTCAAAAAGAGAATAGTAATTGCACTTCCAGCCTTCAGCATTTCAAAAATGACTCCGTCTGATCCACATGCCATATCTGACTTTAATTTGTTCGCAGCAATTGAAATTTCACTTTCGGTGATTTCAACATTTAGCTTCGTGCTCAGTCAAATCAATGTTGCCACAATGTCCACCATCCATTGAAAATACATTTTTAAAATGATCGTACCATTTATCAATTGAAATGTCATTTGTATTTTTTTGTTCTTTGCTTCCCACACCCCATTTCGGTTAACTGTTTCCAAAATTTGGATGAATCATAAATATTTGACGCTAACATTTCGGCCTTCCTTCGTTTAAAGCGTCTTGTTTTAAACTTCAGCAATTTAAAAAAAAATTTTTTTCTTTAGTTGTACATGCTGTAATCTGTGTTCTATTTTTCTAGTTCTGATGAAAATTCTGAGTGTGCGCTTACTGAAACGTTTGGCTCGTCGACGCTCCTCATCAAACCATTCCGAAGACTTTGGTCAGGCAACCAAATAGACTTTCCTTACTATGAAGCTGCTAGCCGATAGCATGCAACTTACGAAAAGACCTATTGCACCATCATCATCATGTTCCAAAATGGCGTCCACCTGCTGTAATCTATCATGAATGTCTGTTTTTTTCTCAGATTCTCTAGAAAGTCTGGTTCACCTTGTTTATCCCAAACATGTTTTTTCGATAAAAGAATTGCTCTTACTTTCATGTTTGCCGCTTTTGCTTGGGATGTTTAAAAGAAACGAAAGTACAACTGGCAAATGATCAGATTAGATAGAATCTTCAACAACGAATGACATGTCATCTTGTGCGTTAAGTAAGTTTTAAGACATAAGAAAATAATCAACAGTACTGGATCATAAACTGGATATAAAGGTGTAACTACCATAGAAGCCATGTTCACAAAGCCCATTCAAAATAACAAGGTCCAAAGAGTTGCATAGTTTTAACAGCTGATCACCAAATACATTTTCATATTCATCGTGTGAAGTCCTACAATATGGCGACTCGTCATAGGTTTCTATAAAATTGTCATCAACATCGATGCCGACATTATTTTTCGAGACTGTTCTTGCGTTATGGTCCCCAGATAATAACACATGAAAATTGTATGATTCATACAAATCCAACAAACATTGTTCTAATGGTTCCATGTCAAACCCATACGTGTTATTTCCCCAGGCATTTGACTCTACTACTGGAGGTATATATGTACAAATCCAAAATACATTCATGTCGCTATCTAAAGCTTCTTATCAATATTCAGAATGATCGCATTTTCAGAATTATAATCAAATCCGTACAACAAAACTAGAAAAAGTCTTTTTAATTAAAACAATTACTCTCCTGAATATCGTCCTTGTTTGGAAAGCTTCTTTACTTGTGAATTATAAATCACGTAATCACTGAAAAGTGAGGGTTCGAAATTTCACACCAACAAATGTTTCAGTTAAACACCAACAAACGTTTCAGTTAAACACACACAAAATCATGTGATTCGATATAACTTACAAAATGGTTGTTCTCCAACTTAGAAAGCAAACCATTTACATTAAAGTTTAGAAACTTGATTGAAGTGCTATTCTTTTTTTTTTTTTTTTTTTTTTTTTTTTTTTGTTAGGTATTTCTTGAGGACAATTATTTTCTATGGACTGCTTTGCAGTAAGGTCTG
>JADBJO010013639.1:12500-27500 GCA_016801955.1 Conus betulinus
TCGACCTCTGGTGTTTGATGTATGTCCAGAAGCGTTTGTACTTGCCAGCTTGCTTGGAGTCTTCTCCAGTTAGGGTGCTGCTGAGGTATTCCCAGTATGCCCTACGTATTTTCCACTGAGCTTCTCTTCTGAGTTCTCATGCCTTCACCCTTAGTTCTTCGGTACCCTGTTTCTTTCATGTTTTGTAGGCTCTATTTCTCTTATTGATGAGGTGCTTTAATTGGGAGGATATCCATGGTAGAAAATCTCTGGTTCCTGATAGTTTGGTTGGAATGAAGGTGTGGATGGCTTGCTGGAGTGTAGCTTTAAATAGATTCCAGATTTCCTCAGTGTTCATCAGGTCTCTCCTTTCTACAACATCTGCAGCCAGGTTCCTCATCGCCTCCCTCAGCCCATTCCAGTCTGCTTTCTTGTAGAGTAAGGTGGTTCTTTCTACTGCCCTTTTCTTCAGTGGGGAAATGATGAACTCAGCATACACTATGCTGTGATCAGAGAGGCCTGGAATAACTTCCACTCTGAGAAAAAAGCTGAGGACAGTTGGTGAAGATGAAGTCCAGGATGTTCTCCTCTCTGTTGGTTGTTGGTTCCATCACCATCTGGTCAAGGCCACGGTCATGGATGATGCTGGCAAGTTTATGATGGAGATCTGGACAGGGAGACTGAGGTTTCAGCGTCATCGCAGGCCAGTCCCAGCCTGGAAAGTTTAAGTCCCCTCCAATAAGGAAATGCGCGTTGGGGATCATAGCTGACCTGATCAACGATGATTCAAAATGAGATAGTGACTGCCTGTCAGTAACATGTGGCCTGTAGTAGGAACAGGGATAAAGATCTTTTTCCCTTGAGTTTCAGCTGGACCCAAACAATCTCACAGTCTGTTCCAAGCTCGGGGACTGCACCACTGTCAAACATAGTTCTCACAGCTACCAATCCTCCACCACCCCTTCGGTTTCCGTCCTTCCTGTAGATCTTATAGGAGTCGCTGTAGCCGGGTGGGAAAATTTCAGCATCACCAATGGTGGAGTCTAACCATGTTTCTGAGCCAAGGATGACGTCTGGCTTTGTGCTGTCCAAAAGTCAAGCGAGCTCAGCCTTCCTGCCAGTCACTAAGCAAAAGTTGATGTTGAGCACTCGAAGTGGTCTATTGGCCCTCTTGTTCTGCTGACTTGCTCGAGTGGGTGTTGAAGTATGGCAGGGTTTAAATGTTGCTTCCACTGGAGAGTCGCATAACATGGCAGAGAAGTCGGTATGTGTTGAAAGTGACCAGTCCACTCCGTGCAGACCAAAGACCGTGTGACTGTTAGGGTTCTCGCAAGTTGCACAGTACCAGTGGGCTGCTGATCCATCCTCATTGAGTTGGTCGTACGTGGGAGTGTGGACGCTCTGACAGTGGGCGTGAAACCACTGCCCACAGGTTTCGCACTGAATCCCTCTATCCTCCCACATAACAGTAACATCGCAGGTTCCACACTGCCACTGCTGGCTAGACTCGCTGGGAGCAGGACCAGGGTTGGGTTCTGGAACCTATGTCAGGGAAAGAAGCAGGCCTGCCAAATAGAGCAGGACGAGTCGTTGCTGGTACGTTTCAGACCTTCTCTGACCTGATCTGGCCAAGGAGTCGAAAAAGCAATAATTTATTCCAAGAGTCCGAAATAAATTTTTTCTTCGAAATCCTTCTCGAACAGGGTCATGGTTATGGCCTGGAGGGGAAGAATCTGCTACAGGAGTTTTGTACAGGAAGAGGAAAACAACCAGGACCGTCAAAGTATACTGTAAGCACACCATATATATATAAAAGTGTTATGTCCATCTGTATAACCCCACATTCAAAATTTGATACATCGTGAGGGACACCATCAGACAGTCACAAGAAAACGATGAAACGTAGGTAGTTGATAATTGGGGGGAAGAGGGGGGGGGGGAGAAGAGGAGGGGAGTTACTTCTAGTTCTCACAAATTTACATTGTTAAACATGTCACTGTGCCAATCATATCGTGGCATTCAGTCATTTGCGTGACCAATAGTTCATGGGGTATCACACATGCCAGTCCCAGTACACGGGAACTGGTCGCCTTAAAGCGTTCCTCCCACAGATGGCAGTATAAAAGAATGTATGGTGTACTCACAGTATTCAACCAGAGAGAGCAGGAGCTCTATTCACATCATAGTAAATACCATATAAGTATATCGATGAACACTTTGGGAGCGTAGCAGCTCAACACAGCAGCACTAGCACTGGCAGACGACGCATCAAACAAGATCGTTCATACAGAACCGTGCCGCCATCTTGTTTTGTACTAAGCTGTTGAAGCACAGTTAAGAAAGTTTTTGTCCAGCCAGGAGCCAAATTATACCACTCCGTTGCAATTTCTGAAGAGCCTGTAACACCCCTGCACAATTCGGGCGACAGAGCCGCCTCTTCTACTAGAAAAAAACTCAAATTAAAAAAGGAAAAAAAAAAAAAGCAAACCCGAGGAGCAGACTAAAAGAAAAAAAAAAAAAGCCTCCCAACCGGAAGCGGAACCCCAACCCCCGAGTTTGTAACAGTTATTTGACGCCAATTACTGAGGTACTCCCTGGCTAAACCCTTACCTTTATGATCAGTGCAATGACTCCAAGGTTTTGAGTGTGTGCTAAACTCCCGTTGGTGAACGATTCGTTGAAGGATTTAATAGTAACACGTGTTATTCTGACCCATCGCTTCCAGGAGCTGAGCCGTTCTTCATCTCTCTCAGAGCCTCTGTGGCTTCAGCCTCTGCGATGAGCCCTTCGCATGACTCGGATTCGTCATTGTTTTGCCTCGGGAGGTTTTCGTTTTCAATAAAGACTTCGCATGACTCAGCGATTCATTATCTTGCGTTGTTTGCTTATACAGATATTTTTTGGTTGAATGACACCTGTTCACTCAGAATGTCTTTCTGATGATGCACTAACTCCCCATTTCTGCTCAAGTTAAAGTGTTTGACGAAGTGGTGCATCAGCAGGGTTTTTTTTTTCCACAAAGAACGATAATCTGCTGGACTAAACATCCGGATTAAACGAAGATGAAAAGTGGGTGGTGGTGTGTTTTCAGTAGAACTGTTTTAATTATTACTGTTTACATGTGATTTCATGGGCTTATTGTTGTCTTCGTGTGTATTGTGAAGACCTGAACTCTGATTGGAATGCTGTACACCAGCAATACACCAGCTTATAGGAGACAAACTAATACAAGTTTCTTAAGTTGCTTCTCTGGAGCGCGTATATATATATATATATATATATATATATATATATATATATATATATATATATATATATATATGTATATATATATATATATATATATATATATATATATATATATATATATGTGTGTGTGTGTGTGTGTGTGTGTGTGTGTGTGTGTGTGGTGTGTGTGTGTGTGTGTGTGTGTGTGTGTGTGTGTGTGTGTGTGTGTGTGTGTAAGTAGAGTGAATGCTGTTACCAGAATGGTGATTTTTTTTTTGTTTTGTTTATTCAGTGAGTCGCTTATTTATTTGTGTCTTGTTCATGTATTTATTTATTTATTTATTTATTTATTTATTTATTTATTTATTCGTACATTTCGGGTTTTTTTTGTTTGTTTTTTTTTATAATTTATTTAAAAGACTAGTTCTTACATTTAAATTGGAATTAAAGTCGCTGAAATGTTCATTGCCTTACTGTGGAAACTTTGCGGATCAGATCACTCTCGTTTCCACGGATGCTTTCCATGATTCTCTTCCACGAAACAACGATTCATTACGCATCAGGTCGGCCATTCTTGTCCCTGTTCCTGAAACAAAAAGCCTCGAACGCGACTTCCTCTGGCATCTGTGAATGTGGAGCTTGTCAGTTCTAGTGTTTGATGTTCTGAAATCCGCCTCTGATTCTTTGGTCAGTCCAAGTCATTTCAACTGTCAGGCCAGCAGAGCTGTACATCAGCTTGTTTTCTTACTCAAGCCTTCCGTATTGTTCTCCAGCAATGAGAAAGCTCCAGTGCTGACAGCCAGTTTAGTTTCCTTGACCTCTCTTTCGCATTTAACACAACAGTTTCCTCCCAGCTCATCTAGGAGCTAAGTGACAAGACACAAGTTCATAATACCGGACTGCAGATTTCATGACCAATGGGCCCAAATGGTCAAAGAAGGAAATCAAAGGTGAGAAGATCATGTGGAGAAAATGTACTCACAAGGTGGTGTTTAGCTCTCTCTTGCTGCTCATGCAATTCACCGTAGTGTTCGTTCTTACAACCCATCGGTTGCTATCAGTTTTCTAACAACACTTGTACGGATGGTCTGTTATCTCCTGGTAAAGAAAGAACTTACAGAGAAGACGTGGGACAAATGGCTGAAAACAAAACTCAAGCTGCACAAAAATATTGTTATTATTAAATATTGAGCTGTCCGTAAATCCACGCAGAACCTTTTGTTACTTCTCGTACATAGAGAGAATGAGGAAAGAAATGGGAGAGGGAAGAGGTAGACAAAGTCCATAACACTTCAAAGTGTGCCCTTGTCAGTGCTTTTACAATGTGTTCCAGTGAAGTGGTCAAGAACTGAGCAAATTGTGTTTATACCTAAGAACGACATATTGGGCTAGTGCATCGTTCGCCTGTAATACGCTTCGAATGTTATCTTTTTAGCTGAGCCCGCAACATTGTTGGAAACGCAGCTCTTGAGCTTTACGCCGTTTCTCCAGTATTATATTTAAAGTGTAGAGGAACGGGTTGAGCGCTGAATTGAGTGGTAACACAAAAATGGCCATTCCCACGTTGACCTCCCCTGGAATGACGACACCACTGGCTGCCAGGACCCCACACAGACCGATAGGAAACCAGCACAGAAAGTCGGACACGGCAACAGACAGGAGACGCCTGGCAATAGTGCTTTCCTTGGATTGTGAGAATTGTGAATTTTCAGTGCCAAAGTCTTGACCTTTCGAAATCTGATTTAATATAGTGTTACTCCTCACTGTCCAATAAATGAGAATCTGTCCAATACCAATCATGAGGAACAGAAACAGATTGCAGATGATCATAATACTGAACGAGTACATCTTACCTGGGTAGTCAGCTCTGGTGACAGGCAGAGAATACAGATGCCTGTCTGGTGGTAAAACTCCCAATGTGAAGTCATGGGGAGAAGAGGAACGATTGCCAGCATGAGTCCTAGAGCCAAAATGGTGGCACAAGCTATATGAGCTGATTTGACTCTGAACCTGATCTGACTAAAAGGAAAGCGGAGTACAAGGAAGCGATCCAAAGTGATAAGGCAGATAAGGAATGCTGATGTTTCAGATGATAACAAGGACAGAAAGCCTGCAATTCCACAAGCTGGACTCTTTTTCCCATGCAGTTTCTTTCCAGATATAGCTACCTGCATAAATCCAGTCTGCAATGCCGACGAATATCAAGTATATGCCCATTAAGAAGTCAGAAACACACAGATAAAGAACAAATATTACAAAACTGGTCTTGGTGCTTTTTGATCGAAATAGACGATAAACAAAACCAACGACGTTTCCCCAGGAGAGCTAGCACAGCAAAAATCACAACAGCAAAACGGTAAGCACTAGATTTCAACAAGTCATCACATGACGATATTTCATCTGACGGAGCCAAACATTCTCCTCGGAAGCTTTTTGGTAAAAACAACGGCACAGCATAATTTGAAGTTGTCTGCAGCAATATACGTAAGTCTGGTCATGTGCTTCATGAACTCAGGAGTGAAATCAGTTATGGAACAGTCCTGTAGATTAATAAACTGAAGTTTAGGGAACAAGTGTTTTCCTTGCAATACCTTTATTTTATTACTTGTTAAATCTAGAACTTGTAATTCCGGCATAAGGTCTGACAAAGCTGTCAGGTTCAGAGAAATTGCTTGGACAAAGGAAATATTTAGGCTCAACACTGATGGATATATTTGCTGTTTTGAGGCTTGAGGAAAATTGTCAGTCAAAGGGTTCCCTGCTAAATTCAGTCTACGAATTTGGGGCGTTCCTGAAAAGTGGCTGAAGTTGAAAGAATGAAGAAGATTTCTACCAAGGTCCAAGCTATGAAGATTCGGTAAAAGGATATCTACTAACTTTGTCCATCCACACGCCTGTACACCCAGGTGAATCAGCATGATGTTCTGAGTAACGTCATTCAAGCGGATTTTACTACCTGGGGCTTCAAGGTATCGTAACTGTGGGAACGAGCTGGCGAGGAAAGAATGGCTACAGGTGAAGGCAAAACCATAGCAAACACATGACTCAGGACAAACGAGGTCACACATCTGTTCATCATCATACAGTGGGCACTGTGGCACACTATCACACATGTGATTCACGTGCACACAAATCGTTTTGTAACTATGACGACATCGATAATACCCTGGGCATGTCTTGTAGTTCTTACAATCAATTTCGTCCTCATGCCCTGGACAGTCCATCATTTCATTACACCTGACATAGACAGGGAGACAAAAGCCATCGTTGTGACACTGAAAATGAGTGTCTGGGCACTGAGTGCTGTTTTCTGGTAGGGGAGTTACGGTACATTTTCTAGGTCTGTCAAAGTTGATCACAGCTGGGGGAGGAGTGTGATGAAGATCGTAATCTCCCCCTCATAACATTCTTCGTCGAGACTTGTCAAAGCAGTCTTGGAAGCCATCACACTCTTTCTTTAATTCTACGCACTGAACAAACCACAGCATCATCATAAACTTTAACCCATATTACGTTTTAACTAAATAGAACATAGCAGCAATGTGACTTGTCTATTGTCATGAGAAACGGTGTTTTATGTATTGGAAAACACACACACACACACACACACACACACACACACACACACACACACGCACACACACACACACACACGTACGCACGCACGCACGCCCCCCCCCCCCCCCCCCCCCCCCCCCCACACACACACACACAGAGTGACTGACTGACTGACTGACACCCGTTCGTTGTCAGATTAAATCATATTGTGTCTTGTCCTGTGCTGTGTTTGTCAATGTCCTTGGCGGTAACTAAACCCCTCTCTTTCTAAATTTTAAATCATCTTTGTACTGTTTTTTAAGAAAACATCACAAATAGAACGTCAATATTTTACATTGAAAGAAGAGGAACATAACTGGAGGCGGTTAGTAATACTCATGCCGTGCAGTTCCGTTTTGGGTCGCTCTTTGCCGTGCCGATTCCAACTAAGTTTATGCGAGTTTTCAATTTAGTGTTTTTTCCTGTTTGCTTCTCTCTCTCTCTCTCTCTCTCTCTCTCTCTCTCTCTCTCTCTCTCTCTCTCTCTCTCTCTCTCTCTCTCTCTCTCTTTGAGACCGTTGAATACCGATAAGAGCAAATTGTCTTCTGTCCAGTTTTTTGTTTTCTTTAAAAAAAAAAAAAAAAGAAAAAAATCAAAGCATTCCGGACTCGGCGGAAAATCGCTGAACAGGATTGACTGCGTCTGACTGCAAGGTGGACGGTAGGCAGTGACGATATCATTGGTGTCCAGGACATCAGAGGCCTTTGGCGGATTTTTCCAGCTACTAGACAGGCAAGGAACGATCTTCTGGTCAAAGTTATGACTGTCCGAAATACTATGATGCAGTTGGCCAGCAGCAATCCATTTTTATCTGAAAGAGGATTCTGGGGAAGAAAAGCCTGCTATGAAGGTGTGGATGGCAGACATCCCTATGTCGGTAGCCAACAGTGAAATAGAAACACTCTCTAACTAAACCTGGATGTGAACTCCGATCTGGTATCAAAATGGAACGATGCAGCGATGGAGACAATAAACTCACTTGATTCGAAATGGGGAGAAGATTCGTCTTCCTAATCCTCTCTGCTAACCCTCTCGGAAAAAAACATTAAAAGTAGGCCCATTCACTGCCAAAATGTTTCGCAAAAAACAGACAAATGTAAGAAAATCCATTGTTAAAAGTTTCCCTCCCACCTAACCAACATGTGTGTGTGTGTGTGTGTGTGTGTGTGTGTGTGTGTGTGTGTGTGAGTGTGTGTGTGTGTGTGTGTGTACTCGTGTTAGTGTGTGTGTGTGTGTGTGTGTGTGTGTGTGTGTGTGTGTGTGTGTGTGTGTGAATGAGGTTTTGTGTCGTGAGTGCAAGGAACCAGGGGGCATTAGAGAGGAGATGCTGGCTGTAAGTGCCGGCCAGAGAGTCAGGTCAGGGACAGGGAGGGTTTATCTCCCTCTGGTTCTCCTTAGACTCTCAAACCAGGCCACTCTGGAAGCAGATTTCTGACCCACCCTCCACCTCTCCTGCCTTTTAGTTGATTGGTAAGGGAGACACATGCTGCGGGAAAGGTAAGCCCGCTGCCAGTGAAAGAAAAAGTCAACGAGAAAAGTCCGATCGAGGGCTGGCTGTTTCTAAGCGCCAAGCATCCCTGCATGCCAGTACGGGCCTCCACTCAGACAGACTAAGGCACCGTTCGGAAATTCCAAAGCGTCAGCGATGCCGTGATCAGGACAGCCCTCCAGCACCACAACAAAGGCTGAATGTGATGCAGACACTGAGAGAGGAAATAGAGGTTTGTGAATACGGAAAATGACCTGTCTGAGTGTTAATGCCATTTTTTGTTTACTTGTTGATGTTTTGGCTTTCTGTGTATCTTGGCCGTTCATCTGTCTATTTGTCTACCTGCCTGTCTGCCTGTCTATTCCCTCCCCTCCCACCTTCTCCCACTCTTCTTCTCTCTTCCATGTCGAGCATTACATTCTCTCTCTCTCTCTCTCTCTCTCTCTCTCTCTCTCTCTCTCTCTCTCTCTCTCTCTCTCTCTCTCTCTCTCTCTTTCCTCCTTCCCATCCGCCCTCCCGCCACCGCTTCTTCTTATCTGCACCCCCTTCTCATACCCACCCACCACCACACTCCCGCCCCTCTTATTTTTTTTTTTCTGTTCTTTTCTTAGGTAGAATTGTATTGAATTTTGTGGGAGCTCAGTGTTTCGTTTTAGTCATACATTTATCTTTCTTAGTTGATAATGGAAAAGCTTAGCATTTGCTCTTTGAAGTGTCGGGGACTAGAAAATAACATCTGCATCAGCAGGAAATTCAGGCGATCATGGCGGGATGTGAAGGTGATGATGAGGGGTGCTGACGTGCCATCAGACCACCCACCTGTTTGTGACAACAGTGAGACTCCCGCTCAAGAAGTACACTTCAACAAATGCAGCGAGGACAAGGCGTAATGTGGAGCTGTTTAGCAGTAAAAAAAAAATAAGGAGAAATTTCAGATCAGTCTTACCAACAGGTTCCAGCTACTTGAAGAATTGCTTGAAGAGGAGATCACAGACATCGAGAACCAGTGGCAACATACCAGGAAACCTTGGCATGAGACCTGTGAGGAGGTACTTGGAAAGAAGGAGACCGAGCACAAGGAGTGGATCTCTGATTATACTATTCAGAAACTGAACAAAATGAAAGAGGGGAAAGCCACACTGAACATGAGCCGGACAAGATCAAGCAAAGCACAACCCCGAGAAGATTACACCCAGGCGGACAAAGAAGTGAAGAAAAGTGTGAAGAAAGATCAGGACTTCATCGACAGACTTGCCAGACAAGCAGAGGATGCTGCGGGACAGGGCAACATGAGAGAGCTGTACACCATCACAAAGAAGCTGGCGGGCAAGTTCCAACAGACTGGCAAGCCAGTCAAAGACAAAAACGGAAAGACCTTCACAACAGAAGATCAATTGAAGCGATGGGCAGAGCACTTCACGGAATTACTAAACCGTCCCGCCCCTGAAGCACCACCTGACATCCACCAGCAGAAAGAGAGAACTGGCCATCAATTGCGAGAAACCATCGAAAACAGAGATCAGAAAGGCCATCCTGACACTGAGGAATGGGAAGGCAGCAGGACCCGATGAGATCCCAGCAGAAACCATTAAAGCTGATGTTGGTGTAGTTGCCAATTTACTATATAGCCTCTTCAGCAAGATATGGGCAAAAGAACATCCCAGCAGAGTGGAGGGATGGCATTGTCATCAAACTGCCAAAGAAAGGATAACTTACCAACTGTCGTAATTTACAGAGGGATCATGCTCCTGTCGGTGCCAGGCAAGGTTCTAAACAGGGTGTTATTGGAGAGGATGAAGGAAGCAGTTGACCCAAAGCTCCGAGACCAGCAGGCGGGCTTCCGGCGAAACAGATCGTGTGCCGACCAAATCGCCAGCCTCCGGATCATCATCGAACAGTCCTTGGAGAGGAACTCGCCCCTTTACATCAACTTCATTGACCATGAAAAGGCTTTCAACAGTGTAGTTAGAGAGACACTATAGACGCTACTGAGACACTATGGAATACCAGAAATTATCATCTCTTTCATCTGTGCACCTATCAGGATATGAACTACAAGGTGGCTCATGCAGGCCAGTTGTCAGTCGGTTTTGAGGTGAAGACAGGAGTGCGCCAGGGATGTCTGTTGTCACCTTTCCTCTTCCTCCTGGTTATTGACTGGATCATGAAGACCACAACAACAGGCAGGAAAAAACTGGATACAATGGACACTCTGGACGCAGCCAGATGACCCTGACTTTGCTGACGACCTGGCACTCCTCTCCCAGAGTCACAGACAGATGCAGGACAAGACCACCCGCCTTGAGATACAGAGAACAAAAGACCGAGCTGATGAAGATCAACACAACAAGCAGCAGCCCAGTCACAGTTGGAGGCGAGCCCATCAGGGAAGTAGATTCCTTTGTCTACTTTGTAAGCGTAGTTGACAAGCAGGGGAAGGGGGGGGGCACAGACTGACACATCATGGCCAGGATAGGCAAGGTGCAAGCAGCATTCATCATGCTAAAAAACATCTGGGACTCAGGAGAGATCAGACGGACAACAAAATTGCGCATCTTCAATTCAAACGTGAAGTCGATTCTGCTCTATGGCTGCGAGACTTGGAGAATGACCAAGGCAATACAGCAAAAAAAATTCAGACCTTCATCAACACCTGTCTGAGGCGCATCTTCAAAATCAGATGGCCAAAAAAAAAAAAAAATCAACGATGAAGATCTATGGAAGCAAGCAGGACAGGAACCAGTGGCCAAGCAGATTCTGCGGAGGAAGTGGGGCTGGATTGGACACACTCTCAGGAAGCCAGCATCCAGCACCACACGCCAAGTCCTGACATGGAACCCGCAGGGGAAAAGGAAGAGAGGCCGACCTCGCAGCAGCTGGAGGCGAGACACTGACAGCGAGCAGCCCAGAACCGAGTGCGATGGCTGAGTGTTGTCGATGGCCTATGCTCACCCTTGAGCTATGGGCCTAAGTAAGTAATTAGAAAATAAAATGAAGCGTAATAGTTTGTTCAAATGCTTTAAAAATCGAAAGTTGAATGTCATTTGTTTACAAGAAACTCATGTTGTAGAAAAGGAAAAATCGCAATGGATGAAAGAATGGTGTGGAAGGATTTTTGCAAAAGAGGATACGTCGAGTAGAAAGGGCAAAGTCATACTGGTCTCCAGATATGTTGATGATGAGACTGAACTTGTTTTGACAGAGGAGCACACTGTTGCATTATTATTATTATTATTATTATTATTATTATTATCTTTGTTGCTGTTGTTGTTGTTGTTGTTATTATTATTATTATTATTATTATTATCTTTGTTGCTGTTGTTGTTTTCGTTGTTGTCGCTGCTGTTGCTCTTATTGCTGCTGTGTTGTTGTTGTTGTTGTTGATATCATTGTATGAAGTGTTACTACTAAAACTGAAACAAGGAATTAGGATGTCGCTGTGCACTGATAAGGTGTGGCGTGCGAGTAGCAATACTGAGAGTGCATGGCACATGACACTGTACGAAACAGAGCATAAGAGATAACACTGCGTGGAATTTGTGGTAAGGAGATGGAAGCGGCTTACTGAAATGCCAGATCACCAACCTGACCCAATCTACAGTCCAGTAAACCTTCCTTGCATACAGGGTGCTCACAGAAGTCTTCGTCACGTCCACCTGAACAATCTCTTTGAAAAGTCACACACCAGACTGTAAGGCACGAACTCCCGGATAGATCACAATAAAAGTAGGGCTGTGACAGTCCCTGGGCCATACTACAAGTCGCCCTGTACCATGTCTCAGTGTTCTCTAGTTCCCTGCACCGACTTTTCAAATAACAGGCCAGTAGTAGTTCGTGAGTCAGATGCTGCATGGGGCAAATCTCGAGATGAACGCGTGACGTGGTCGTGTTCATCGGCACAGGAAGCGTGACAGGAGTGTTGATGCTGTGATGATCTTGAGGGTGAGGCAGCTCACAAACAAAGCCATTAGCCGTATGGCTACAGAACTCTGCCCATACGTTGTGTGTATCGGTGTTCCAGGTGAAACAAGATTTTTTTGTTGTTGATTCTAAAAAAGAACGCGAAAATACCCTCGGCGCAAAGAAAACCACAGCGCCACTCTCCCAGAGAACAGAATTGAGGTACCTGAGAAAACATTGTCGTGAAACTTAGGAGTGAACAAAACATTCAAAACAAACGATACGATAAACATCTCTCTCTCTCTCTCTCTCTCTCTCTCTCTCTCTCTCTCTCTCTCTCTCTCTCTCTCTCTCTCTCTCTCATTTGCTAAAACATTTGCATCACTGAAAGAAAATGCATCCTTTCTTAATATGTTTGCCATAAATTGGGAAACACCACATAAATGGAACTGATCCCATCGAAAGGATGTTCCTGGATCTATCTGTATCACCAACTCAATTAGAAAGTTAATCTGACATCGTGCCAAGCCTAAATCCATAGCATGCTACCGTTTTTTAAAGAATGTGCACAAAAGACGGGTTCTTCCATAGGTTAGAGCATTCAGCAGTGGCAATAATAGTCCTGAGTTAAAGCTCATGTGGAACTGGATGTTCATGGCAATGGACACTCCCCCTGTCAACCTACCATTCAGTGGGCACACGTTCAGTACCAGGAACAGGCAAAGCTGCAGGAGAGGCAATCCTCCTCTCTACTTGTTTCTCATTTGTAATTCCGTAATGCTACTCCCCATGCCAGGATGAATGTCATCACTGATGATTGGAATCAGTGTTTATGAGTTAGTTTCACAAACAGACAACTGGGGACGGAAAATGAAGCAACGTTTGAAATGAGATGGTATTAGTTCCACCAGACAATACAGACAAACAGATCACAGGACAAAACGCAATGCATTCGACCTCTTGGGTCTCCACACTGACTGCTACCTCATGTTTTGTATTTCGCGTCACGTCTTTGATGTTCTATGTGTACTTGTTAACGCTGTTGGCTACTTTTCATTGTCCCTCATTTCGTTTTGCTTGGATCCATTTTTACTTGTGTGCCCCGTTTACATCCAACGCCCATTTTTCGCCGAATAGGAGAAGATAAGTGGTTGTTCCTTCTTCATCTTCATTGTGTCCTAAGTGTTGTTTCTCTTGCCGAAAAAAAAGACCCAGGAGGTCGAAATGCATCGTGTTTTGGCCCGTGATCTGCTTGTCTGTATCGTTTGGCGGAACCATACCTTCTTTTTGTAAAATGTACAGTGTTTATAGGTTGGAAGTCACAATGACAGTGAATGGGCATTCAGGGTTAGGTATGGGGAGGTAGGTGGTGAGATGGGTGGATGGGGGAAGGGGGGGGGGAGGGGGGGGGGACTTTTCAGACAAATCAAGCCGATGGCAGTGTGGAGGTCACCAGGTCACCAGCACTTTGTACATTGATGATGCTGGTATGACTGGCCCACTCATCTAGGAAACATAATGTTTCAAACAAAAAAAAAAAAGACTATTCTGCTGAACGAAAGTGACAAGCAAATTACAACAGAAAACACGACGCGTTTCGACCTCTTTCGTCTTCTTCAGGTTTCTACTGCCTTAGGTGAACATGACACAGAACCTTGTGCTGTAACATTGAAGGCTCAGGACAGAAAAGGAAACATGTGGAACTGAGAGTGACTCTTGGTAACCAGGTGGCCTGTATTGACTAAAAGAAAGTAATCCAACGACAGATACCTGACCACTTGTCGAAAACACAGACTAAAAAAGGTCCAGTTACAAAGAAACACAGGGAAAGTACATCTGAAGACAAAGGAGGCTGTTTCTTTGAGCACCGTAGAGAATATAAACTTTGCATTAAAGCAGACCTCTGTCAGGTGTTGGTGTCGTCCACGCTTCATCATTCTGTTGTGGGACAAGCAAGCAGCACCATCACAAGAGGTCAGACAAGTATCAAGAAAATTTGATTTCAATAATTATTCATATGTCTCTCTCTCTCTCTCTCTCTCTCTCTCTCTCTCTCTCTCTCTCTCTCTCTCTCTCTCTCTGGTGCCGGATAGTACGCTTGCGTGATGTGAGTCGAAAGGGCAGTGCAAGTTGTTGGCGGCAATATGAGAAGGCGAACTCGAGCAAAGAGAACTGACCTTCAGTTGTTCTTGCTGTGTCGAACTTGTACGCATCGCAGAGTAAGGACCCTGCTTCAACACCTGCCCAGAGCTGATAGGAGGTCTCTGCATTCTTTGAAGCACTGCAGGGTAATTTCAAAATGGGACCAGCCAGAAAGATAAATGCGCTGCAACTCATTAGTACATGAAAAGCTTAGAGCTCTTGATGATTTAGATGTCACCCTCAGGAGACAAAATTAAACCAGTTACACAGGTTAAATGATTCCTGTAGGATGATTCGTTTTTAAACAAAAGAAATAGCAAACCTTTCCCAGCGGACAGGAAAGGTAGCTTTACAAATCACAAACCAGGAGGCTGGTTCGAGCATCAACAGGAGCGAAGTGGTGGTTAAAGGGAGAAGAGAAATCAGATTGAGAGAACTGTGGAAATGCATAAGTTGAATAAAGAAGAGGGTTGCAAGAGAATCCAGAAGCTAATACGGGCAAGATGTCTGTAGGAAAAAGCGCACTCCAAAAATCTGAGCTGGGACAAAATCTATCATGAGTATACTCTTTTATTGACCTCATCATACCCGTTGTATGTGGCCCTGGCCACTTACTTTTGCGTTTAACAGTGGTTAAGCGGGGAAAGTTAGATCACCCTGTATGT
>JADBJO010013639.1:30000-35721 GCA_016801955.1 Conus betulinus
AAACGTAAAAATAAAATAAACCACACACGCGCGCACGCACACACACACACACACACACACACACACACACACACACACACACACACGAGCGCGCGAAAATGATTAAAGAAAGCAAACGTCTGCATGTGTGATTCCATTAGTGGCCGGTGAGTGTGTGTGTGTGTGTGTGTGTGTGTGTGTGTGTGTGTGTGTGTGTGTGTGTGTGTGTGTTTGTGTCCCTTTCTTCGAAATAATCAAAAGCAGCCTCATTTTCACATTGAACTGTTACCTGTTATACAGCCTCCTTGTTTGGGAGGGGAATTTGTCTGCTTTTCAAGATCTCTTTCCTTTTCTTGTTATGCTTTGTTTCATGACCTTTCTTACTTCATTTTGCATAGTCAGTATATGGTAGGCATTTAGCCCATGATGATCTTTTCCTCGTTTGGGTAAAGCTTTTAGAAAACAATGTCCAGTCTTCTGGGATACAAATCTTAAATAAATGTCAGCGAACCGCCCAGAGAAACGTGGACAAACGAGTCACAAGACAAAACACAACGCGTTCCGATCTTTTAGGTCTTCTTCAGGTGAAAGAAAAACGAAATACTGAAAACGTATGTTAAACGAAATACGGATCAATGATTAACATTATACAATGATCTAAAGACGTATACAAGATAACAATTGCACACACTGATGACGTAAACAGAAATACAGGACAAAAACAGCCTTAAGCGAAGCTGTCCTGGTACATCTAGTTGCACACTGAGACGACTGCAGGCGGAAATCTGAACAAATCTGAAATAAATGTTAGCGAACCGGCAAAAAACAAAAGTGAAAAAAAAAGACGTGGACAAACGAATCACAAGACAGAACACGACGCGTTTTGACCTCTTTGTTCTTCTTCAGGCGAGATACAAAACAATTAGGACAACAAAAATGAACGAGCAATCACTTCTCATTTAACGCCTATCTTGCGCTGAAGTGAAGTGATTGAAGATTGGTGATTGCTCGTTCATTTTCGTTGCCCTAATTGTTTTGTTTCTTGCCTGAAGAAGACCTAGGAGGTCGAAACGCGTCGTGCTTTGTCTTGTGATTCGCTTGTCCATTTTTTTTTCCGGTTCGCTAACATTTATTTAAGATTTGTTGTGGTACAGACTGAAGAGATGGATTGTGTCTTCTACTCTTTTAAACAGTATGTCACGTGCAGTACACGTTTGGACAAGACAATCGATCTGTGCTATGGCAACATTCCCAAGGCATATAAATCCATTTCTCTACCACCTATAGGTGCGTCCGATCATAACACTGTGCAACTTATCCCAGCGTATAGACCAAAAATAAAGACTGAACCAGTTGTGAGAAAGTGTATGAAAGTGTGGACGACTGCGAGTACAGATGAGCTGCGAGGATGTTTTGATTGTACTGATTGGGATGTGTTTATTGATTCCTGTGAAAATGTTGACGAAGTAGCTGATGTTGTCACCTCTTATATTTGTTTTTTTGTGAAGATATGGTAATTCCCACTAAGATGATTAAAGTTTTTCCCAACAACAAACCATGGATCTCAAAGTCTCTCAAAACTCTTCTAAATGAGAAAAAGGTTGCTTTTCAATCTAAAGACAAAAAAGGGAGGAAATTGGTTCAAGCAAAGCTTAGAGCAGAATTACGGAAGGGACAAACAGAGTTTAAAAATAAAGTAGAACAGAAATTCCAGACAGGAAAAATAGCAGACGCATGGGATGGTTTAAGAACTCTTACAGGTCAGGCAAAAAATAAAACAATTGCTACCCAGATGACAAAGGCTGAACAAAAAGACTTTTCCAATGATTTGAACAATTTTTACTGCCGCTTTGAAAGGGATGATCTGGGAGGGGAATTGAACAGGGTGATGTCACAGTTACAGGAAGAGACGAAAGAACTGAACAATAAACAAGACTTTGTGATCGATGCAAAAACTGTTGAGACTCTATTTCTTAAGCTAAATATTAGGAAGGCAGTGGGTCCAGACAATATTTGTGGAAGACTGTTAAAGACATGTGCCTCCCAGCTCTGTGATGTTTTTAGTAAAATTTTTAACCGGTCCGTGAAAGAATACTCTGTTCCTCGCATCTGGAAAAATTCGACTATCTCTCCCATCCCAAAGAAAAAGAATCCTACCACATTAAATGATTACCGTCCTGTTGCACTGACTTCAATAGTAATGAAATGCTTTGAAAAAATTATTCTTCATCATCTCCTTACCTTTACAAATCAACAACTTGACCCCCTCCAGTTTGCCTATAAACCCCACAGAAGCACCGATGATGCCATTCTTACACTCCTTCACAATGCTTTCTTTCATTTGAATAACTCCAAATCTTTTGTTCGTGTTCTCTTCATTGACTTCTCCTCCGCTTTTAACACAATACAACCTCATCTCTTGGCCTTGAAACTGTTAACTTTACAGGTAGATCCGAAACTCATTCTCTGGATCATGAGCTTCTTACTTAATAGAACACAGTCAGTTCGTTCGTTTCCAATCTGCAATCTCATCTGAACAATCTACTTGTACTGGTGCTCCTCAGGGTACAGTGCTGTCCCCTGTACTTTTTACTTTATACACCAACGATTGCAGAGGTACAGAGAAAACTCCGGTCATCAAGTACTCTGACGATTCTGCTCTTGAAGATTTGTCAAACTGTGATACGGATTATTTTAAAGAGGTAGAAAAGTTCTGTTCTTGGTGCAAGGATAATTATCTGGACCTTAATGTTTCAAAAACAAAAGAACTGCTTATTGATTTCCGTAAAGATCCACCACCAGTTCCAAAACTTACTATAGATGAAAAAAACTGTTGAAAGAGTTGATGAAATACCGATATTTAGGTACAGTTATAGATAAAAAGCTTACTTTTGACAAAAATGTTGAATCTGTACACAAGAAATGTCAATCTAGAATATTCTGCTTGCAAAAACTGAGAAATGTTGGTGTTGCTCCTGAGATTCTACAAACCTATTATCGATCCTGTGTTGAATCTGTTCTTACCATTTCTTTTATGTGCTGGTATGGGAGTTTGAGTTTGCGATGTAAAAATGTGCTGAATGATGTTGTGAGTGTGTGTAGTAAAGTTGTGGGTGCAAGACAAACCAGTTTGAAAGCGCGTTGTACGACAGAAGAGTGCTGAACAAAGCCAGACAGATAGCCAGTGATGATAGCCATGTCCTGGCTAAGCATTATGAACTATTACCATCAGGACGCCGTTACAGAACCTTGAGAGTGAAAACAAGAGCTCAAAAAACTTTTATTCCCCAGTCAATCCATCTTTTAAATCAGTAACCTTTATCAATCAAAACTTGTTTTTTACCTATGAATTCTGAATTTGTATTAGGTGAGAGTGCGCATGTGCATGTTTGTGTGCGCATGCGTGTGTACATGTGAGTGTATGTTTGTATTTGTGTTTATATGCATGTGTGTGTGTGTGTGTGTGTGTGTGTGTGTGTGTGTGTGTGTGTGTGTGTGTTGTATGCGCATGTGTGTGCGCGCGAGGGCATGCACGTGTGTGTGGTGAGCAGGGATGGATGGATACCTGTCTGTGAGTGTGGGGAGGTTTGTGCAAAATTGTGTATGTGCATGGGTGCATTTGTGGGACTGTAAATGTGTCATATGATATCATTTATACACAAATTTGGTTGATTTAATCGTTAAATTTACATTTATAACCATTTTTTTATTGTGATTTTTTTTTTTAATAAAATACAATGTAAACGATGTGATTATGTATGAATGTGCAATATAAATGAAATGTATAATATAATGTGCAATGAGTTTATGAAATGATTATGTTCTGTGATGTTGATAATTTTTTTTTTTTTTTTTTTTTTTTTTTTAACTTTTTGGGTTTGGTCGGTTTCTTGTGCTGTGTGTGTTTGTGTGAAATGCACCTGGACCAAATTTCTCATGATGAGATAATAAAGTGTTTCTTATCTTATCTTATCTTATCTTATCTTATCTTATCTGATAGCTGTTTGATGTCTGGATACTGTATTTCAGACATGACTTCTATTCTTAATGCATCTAGTTATTGCATCATCAGGGGCCATAAACTCATCACCGAAGCCAGTCTGATTTAGGCTTAGTCAAACATTTCTTTCTTTTCCTCCAACTTTCCTTGATCACTCTGTTCTGTGAAAGGTTAAAGTAGAGCCGACCTTTTCTCTCTACATGTGTTTGAGTTTTGTGATCTCATCAGCATCTAGAATATCCAGTGTGGTATTTGTAATGTTTTCCGTCTACGCGATGATAAAACTGCACTCGCTGACTTGATTTTGATTTTTTTTTGTTATAATTATGAATTGACACACACAATCGTTGCCATGTACTTTCTTTTGCTTTTTTTTAGCTACACTTTTGAAATGTTAAGTCTTTTGATTCATGCCTGCTTCAACAGCTGGATCGGGCACGGTTTTCGTCTTCTTTCTCTCAGATTCCTGCAGCCTTGCATTTCTCGTTTTTGAGCTGTTTCAGTGTCTGTATTCTAGCAACAGAATGAATTATTTATCTGGTTGTAATAGTGTTTCTTGTACATCATGTACCCGTCTACTTTCTAATGCCATTTCCAACATGTTATTTCCTAAATTGATGTCAGATTTAAGATTCTGCTACGAACATCTGCAAGACAGTTCAGAAAGCCAGCGGACTATGCAGGCTGGATGTTGCTAGGGTCCGTATGCGTTTAAGGAGACAGATATAAGAATGACATTGGCTATCGTTTAATCTGCATTCTTACCAGTGACTCGGTATTTCTTGCAATGCAAGTCAAAAACGTAAATGAATGCAGCACCTCTCTGTCCAAAAGAAAATATGTTTCAAATAGACATCGTCCTGTCAGTACCTGGAATCACAGCGGAATGCTATGAAATTCCCATTTAACAGTAACTCAACATCGAGAGCTAAAAATCCAGCAGAATAAACAAGGCCAACGATTGTATACTTACATTTTATCAATAATGCTTCAAACGTAACTGCAAATAATGCAATTGTTTTGGATAAAGTGCAGTTATTACAAAAAATAGAGACATCAAAATGAATAAACCACACAAACAAGAGAAATCCTTTAAAATGTACCAGACTACCAATTTCAGTCTATAATCACTGCCTGTCTGTGTAGCTGAAACACTTCGGAACTTCTGACTTTGTGACTGAATCAATGGTAGAAATACGCAGAAAAGAGTCACTGCATGTTGTGTCAGTGATAGTCTCTAGCTGAGCTTAAGTGCCCTACACCACACTCACACTCTTACTCATAGTGTGCACATTGATAAAAGCCGGCTTTTACTAGCATGAAGACATGGTCACGTTGTACGACAAGGGAGATGATCAAAAGAATAATCCTACAAAAGTATAACCTTTCTCGACGGCGTCCTTTTCGTCAAAACTGCATAGATGGCTTGTTCAAGCCAAGCAACAAGGATTAAAATATCCCAAATTTCGGGCTTTAATTCGCTTTCGTCAGCGGTAACAGAACTGTGACACGTAAAAAACGCTTCGCAAATTCCTCCCACCCTAAGACCCGGAACACGAATACGAACTATGCAGCAGGGAAAACGGCAACCTTAATTAAACAATTGTTAAAAAACTTTTAAATAAACCGTTTGAGGTATAAAACATTTCATCAATAGAAACATAAACTTAGGAGGGAGTGAAGGGTAGGGAGCCACGATTGACAATAGGTGACCCTAATTTAGATTGGCACCAAGACCCCCG
>JADBJO010013639.1:36574-41574 GCA_016801955.1 Conus betulinus
TTTCATTTTGTTGGCTAAATCAATTATATATATATATATATATATATATATATATATATATATATATATATATATATATATATATATATATATATATATATATATATAGTAGAAAGAAACTCGTGGAGAGCGTGGCAGCAGAGAGTCCTCAGAAGAGAAGCCCCCTTCAAGCGAGTGTTTCGGCCCTTATCTCCTGACACTCTAGGGGGGTTGGGCCACACCCGGTTCATGACTCTGGATGTCCCTCTGCTGCCCCCCTTTTTTTTTTTTTCCCATCTTGGGATGAGCCATGACTGGGATTCGAACCCATGCCCTTCTGGACATGCTCATTTCCATTTAATGACTCGCGCACTAACCACTGAGCCACAGGGACACCTGATATTTGTAGGAAAGTTAAGCCTTATGAAGTTCACTTTTGTTCCTCCTTGACCAGATCCAACTTGAACACCTCTCTGCCGCTTCTGCCATTGCTTTCAGGGCTTTGTGTTTTTTCCCTCCCTGCAACTGAGAGCTGTTTCATGAGGCTGTATGCAGACGTTCCCACAAACCCCTAGCTCCAATTTCTGCAGTGAGGACTTTGACCTGATAGCCTTCTCTCCTCAGGCTGTTTGCCAGATCAGCATACTTTTCCATTCTGTTCTCATATGGCACCGTGAGCTCGATCATGATCAGCTGCTTGGTTGACTGAGAGTGTAATACTATGTCTGGTCTCATGCCACTCTTGCTGATAATCGATATATATACGTGTGTGTGTGTGTGTGTGTGTGTGTGTGTGTGTGTGTGTGTGTGTGTGTGTGTGTGTGTGTGATCCGGCTGTCTTATCTCACACAAGATTAATTGGACTTTTTGTAATACACCTATACTTTTCAATGCAGTTAAAGAAAATTGTTGTTTTGTATGGAACCATTATCCAGTCTAACGATTCAGCCCCACATCGTGTAATAGGCGGTGAGAGAGAGAGAGAGAGAGAGAGAGAGAGAGAGAGAGAGAGAGAGAGAGAGAGAGAGAGAGAGAGAGAGAGAGATTGGAGAGATCACATTGGTAGATCATCATATGTCCAATCTTGAAAGAACCAAATGGCATCAAGCTTTGAAAACATAACTTCAAAAATTGCTATCAACTTGTAAATGTGACTGACAACGTTACGATTCAAACTTGTCCATCAAACGAACGCTTAAACTCTGTGCGAAACTTGTCGCATGGAGATGGTTGTATCCATGTTGACTTCGATGAGCTGGATTTCTTGCCATGGGACAACCCTGACAACATTGTCAGCGCGGACGTGGAAACCATCGTTCGCCGAATAAAAAATAACTTGCTTGTTTTGTTGTTTCTGATAGGGGGACCTGCCAATGTCATCAACATGACAGTGTTTTTAAAACAGGGTTTGAAAGATCGTGTCCACCTGTGTCTCTTCGCCCTGGCCCTCGCTGATGAGCTGTATTTGATCACAGCCATGTTCAGCCATGGTGAACAGTTGCACGTGCAGTTTACCGCTAAGCAAGGCTTCGGTCCCATCATGACGTATATAACCAATAAGAATCTGTTGGTGTTTTTCGCCAACGCGTACGTTTCGCCTGTGCTGTCTGCAGTGATTGCCACAGAGAGGTGTCTCTGCATCCTCAATCCACTCACTCAAATTTCATCAACTGTTACGCACTAGAACGATGTTGGCCATTATTATCATCATCAATGTTGTGGTGTTTGGGCTTTACTTTATCGTAGTCTACCGCTATCGTATCCAGTGTGTCTATGACCCAGTTTCCAAGGCTACTGAAATGACAGCTGTTGATGGAGAGTTCTACAAAGCCCACAAAGCTTTGATTGACCATCTTGACAGTTTTGTGTTTGGGGTTGGACTGCACGGGATAGTCATTATTGTCGTGCTGACTACCACGATAATAACGGGTGTCAAACTGCGTCACGCTGTGACGTGGAGGTCCGGAACTTCGTCATCACTGTCACGAAGCGAAATGGCGCTGACTAAGATGCTGGTGGCTAACTCCATTTTCTTCATCGTCTGCGTGTCTCCCGAAGCCATTAACCGCTTCAGTTGGCTCTTTTTTCCCGAGGTAAACTCTGGTCGGCGCAATCACAACTTCTACCTCACTAGTCTGTGGGTGGCAGGGATATTTCTCTATATCAACGCCACATTCAATATCTTTTTGTACTACACCATGGGGTCTCGCTACAGAAAGACGTTCTGGTCATTGTTCAGGTCAAGGTCATGGCAAGGAAAAGAATGAATGAAAGTTCCTGCTTTCTCACCAGATTACACCTGTTTATCAGAAAGTCCTGAGGAGACCCAAAGCACTGTTGAATTTAAAAAGAATGTTCATGCTATCCTTAAAAGATTTATAATCCCTTGCACATGAGGGCAGTCGGTCAATGGCATATGGAGTATGTTTAGTTTTTTTTTTTAAAAATCTCTAAATCTAAGCTTTTCACCAATCATATTGGGTTATATTTGGACATAATATACGAACAGTTATGGGCAGATTGGTTATCCTTGCAATCAGTCAGTTCGACACATGTTCATTCTTGATACCACAACTCTTAATATTTCTGTTTAAACTAACAAATGTAATTTTCAGAGCAAAAGTATTCAATTACATTAGATGCTATTCTGGATTAGTGGAATCAAAAGCCGTTTAAAAATTAATATTCTGCAACATAACAGGCATCATGTACATTTTCACTTTGTCAATATTTAAAAAGGATAAAGTGGATAAGTAATGGTCATAAATTACTCCTATTGAGCTGTTCAAAATATAACATGTTTTCTCCATGAACGATCTAGGGCAATTATTTCATATTCCATTGGCTTTGTAAGATGATCCTGTTGTATAATTATTAATTAGAATGTCTTTTTTTTATCTATCCAGGTTCGTCATTGTTTGCAAGACATAGAACTATTCCTTTTTTTCCGCACACACGTTTCTGAAATCTGCATTTAGCAGTTGAATGACAAACAACGTAACCCTTTTTTTTTAAAACATAAACTCTGGCAAAAACACATTACTTTCAATGGACAGAATGAGCACTTTTACTATTTCTCAGGATCTCCTGTTGATTCAATCAAATAAAGGATGTTCCTTACATAATTCAAAGTGTACAGTATTGGTTTTTGTTCTTCTTTCAGGACAGGACTGATTTCACAGTAAAATGACAACGCTTAAGGGTCGGGCGTGGTCCAACGGGTTAACATGCTGCTGGCACTGACTGACCTGACACTAAATCCAGTTTTGTGTATGACTGTATGGTATGCATTGTACTGTGTTTGCAGCCAGGTCGCTGATCAGAACATCTTTTACACAACACAGATACAATTCAACCTTTCCAGGAGATAGTTTGTAGAAGTAATCAAACAGGCGTAGAGTACGGAACTCCAAAGCAACTCTGGTAAAACGTGGGTAACTCCATGACAGTGAGGACTGAGATCTGTTGAGATGGCTGTGTAAGAATAAAAATAAACAACAGCAGACATGTGCTTTCTGTATGGTTCAAGGCGCAGAGGGATCAGAAGGAGACGCTTTCAGATGCTGTTTGAGAAGAGCTAGGGAGCGGGTGGAATGTCGGCAGCACAGACGATTTCTACTGGCTTGGAAGGAAGGACAGGATTGGTCCAGATAGCACCTGCATCCAGTGTCCACGAACTGCTCAGCCAGGGAGGACGAAGAAAGGTGACCTGGAGACTGACCTTTGGGGAGACCTGATGATTGAGGCACAGACACCACTCCATGTGCTGCTAATTAGGCTACTGTCTGGTGGGCTAGATTGGGGAGTCAAAAATCTTGATGTAGGCTGTTGTCAAAAACGTTTACAGCTAGGACTTGGTTCTGATTACCATTCTGCATAGTTTGCTCCGTATACGTATTTTGCAAATTTCAAGAAATGTGTGTGAACATGTGTGTATGGGAGGTGGGATAGGGGTTGGGGTGGGGGTGGATGGGAGGGTGGCTGTGGACGATCACGATATTTTGAAATGAGAAAGAATTTGTTGGACCAAATGTTTCTTTGCAGTGATTGTAAGGGGACAAAACTGAATGCATTATTTCAGTACCATTGTTTACATGTTTTCATATATATCTTTTTTGTCTAATTGTTCGTTTTTGTCTATGAGGAATTGTACACCACAATTGCGAAGAAAGGTTTTTTAAAGAAAACTTGATTTTTTTTAATGGAATGCTGTGTAGGGACGAACCCATCAGAGTTTTTGGTCGAATCACTGTAACAGATCTTGATCAGAACCAGTTTCACAAGAAAAGCATAGCAACGTTTCCACATATATGATTTAGACAGTCATATACAATGGTGGTTGCTATTTTAGAATACCTACAGTTGCATAGTCCATAGAACTGGGGGTTAATTAAACCAACTATGTCTGGTCTCACAACACCTTCATCTACAAAACATAACAGAGATCATGTGTGAGACGTACTCTCTCTTTCTCAAGCTTGGTTTTCCCATGTGTCTAAGTTTGTCTGGCTCCATACTCCTCTTTGTCTGTGTTCCGGGGGTCTGTGTTTGCCTGTGCCTCTCTTTCCCACGTTTCTATATTCCGTTTTCTCTCAGCCCAGTTATGTGTGTTCGTATGATTTTGTTTTTCTCATTCTAGTAATAAAACAAACGATGAAATTTACTGTGCTCACATATGCCAACTGATTCCAAGTCCCAAAAATGATTCAAACTGAACTCTGAAATCTCCATGGAAAACAATTGATGAGAGAAATAACAACTTTGGCGGAGGCATCTTTGGTTCAGGCAAAGGACCAGACAAAATCCAACCAAACACTGACCACTGAGCAACAGACCCTCAGACAAGAACACCATGTCAGGTGTTATCAGCTTCCAGTAGGCATCAACACCACAAGAATATCCACCTTTACTTCACTATCCTCATGAACATCAACAAACTCAATGTTTTTGCCTAATGATGTCAGTACATTTTGAGCGATAGCTGGACGGTACATGGGAGCACAAATAGTAGGAATATCAGT
>JADBJO010013639.1:44074-51500 GCA_016801955.1 Conus betulinus
GATAGTACAAGGGGATGAACCCCAAGATTAGTTGCAATTCACAAGATAGCACACATATTATCATATTTTTTGTGCCGTCTTTTTCTGTGATCCCATTTCCCTTTCTACTCCCATTCTCTCTCTCTCTCTCTCTCTCTCTCTCTCTCTCTCTCTCTCTCTGCGCCTCGTCCCTCTCCCTCTCTCTCACCAATGTACAGAGAAGAAATATATGCGAGTCTTGTCCAAATCTAAAAGCACACGAATTCCAAAGGAAATCTGTGTCTAAATTGATGGCCTGACTGGAAAAGAGTCATCTCGCTATGACACGGAACAAGATTTGTCACAACCTGTAACAACGAGTGGGAGCGCCAAGTGTGGGGGATGCCCACCACATTTTGTCACATTTGTCACATAAAACGGTGGGCTGCTGTCTACAGACATCATTGCTGGCCACTGTTTCGCATTTATACAGAGCTGATCAGATTTTCCGCTGGTACCCGGTTACTCACTGCTTCGAATCACTTTAAACAACCAAAACAGGCACCCCAAGATATTAAGTACTTCGTCTTGTACTTAAGGAAAGTAAAGAAAGAAACAAACAACAACACAATAACAACAAGCAAAAAGAAAAACTCATAGACGTGAACACACTATCAAATTCATAAAAGGAATTTTGAACACAAAAATAAACAATACCCTTAAAACTGAAAGATGGGAAAATAAAAGACACAGCTTACATTGCCTAGTTGTAACAAAGGATAGCATTCCATAAACAAAATTACGTAATTGAGTGGACATGCTATCAATGCGTGAATTATCTCACAACACAGACATGAACATTCCAGGAAGAGGAACAAAAGAGAGAATTATTGAATGCAAAGTTAAATCAAACTAGTCTTCAATTGAGATGTTAGGAATATAAAACGCATGGCCTATGCAGGCCCAGTAATCACAGGTACAGGTCCATACAGATAACTAAAAAAGAAATACACACTGGTCAACAAAAGTTAAGGGCCGGAAGAACAATCCTCTCTCAAGAGCAAACAACAAAAGAAAAACATCCATCTGATAGGATAATTTAATTTGACATTTTATCTTCCGACTCAACTGAAAAAAAAACATCAACGCGACCCATTTCATCACCTTAACAGGCATCAGAATGACCCTCCCCCCCCTTTCCGAAAAGTTGCAAGAAATGTTCAATTCAGTTTGGTCATGTTCAGTAGCTGGTGTGACCACCATTTGCTGCCAGACATTCCGTCAGCCATCGCCACATGGAGTGGACGTGGTTCTGCAGCACCTGATGAGGGATTGCGAGCCACTCCTGCTGCAGGAACTGGAACAGCTGAGCAACATCAACAGGCGCAGGATGGTTGGCCATGACTCGGCGTTCGAGGATGTCCCAGAGGTTATCGATGGGTGCCAAGTCCAGGGATCGAGCTGGCCAGTCCATGCAGACAACCTGCTGACGCTGCAGGAGGTCCCTGACCACCAGAGCGCAATGAGGAGTGGCGTTGTCATCTTGAGGAATGGAGCCTGGTCCCATGGCCTGGAGGGGTGGGGATGATGATAGGCCTCACAATCTCATCTCTGTACCTGTTTCTGGTGAGATTACCTCTAATAAGGTGCAGAGGGGTTCTGCTGTGAAGATGGAAGCCACCCCACACCATCATGGACCCGCCTCCATAGCGATCGTGCTCCTGAATGCAGGCGTCCACAAACCGCTCCCCGTTATGGGCAATTCTATTAAAGAATGGAAGTAAGGGTAATCTGTATCGTTGTGTGTAAAGAGTATGCATTGTGAAGGGAAAGCTAAGATCAGATCTGAAGCAAAATTATCAGATTTTGTCATTTTTACAAGAGGAGTTTAATATGGGGATGTTTGCAGTCCAGTTTTGTTTTCTTTGTTCATAAATAAATTAGCTTTGAAATTATTCCAAATGGAAGCCATGGTATAATCTGTGACTTTTGGTGCTTTTTGTCTTGCTTATTGGTGACGATATAATCTTATTGCATACAACTGTGGTGGTCTTTGCCGCAACCAGATTAGAATTAAACGTAAACATGATAAGACCAATACTATCGTTTTCGTTAAGGTGCGTATTTGGCACGAAGTGAGAGATGGACATAATGGAGGCAATATATTGTTACAGTCAACACATATAAGTACCTCCAATTAATTTCACATTCCGATTAAGTTTCACTTTTGGATGTCAAGGTATTGCAAATAGAACAAAGAGAGCAATCACAGTATTTGAGGACAGCAGTATGGAGTTGTTTTGATGCCACTCATTCTGTCTTGCCTTCCTTCTGAGTTGTGCATGGAGTGGGCAAGAGATGGTGCTCAGCATGAGAGTGCTTACAGTTTCTGTCAGATTTCCTGCAGCAGGAGATAGAACGTAGTGGGCGTTCTCAAACTTTTCTGAGAGAGATGGTGAGCAGTTCAGTGTTTGACAAGTTTGTTCCTGTGGCTACTGCAGCATCTTTGTACACAGCTGGGGCTGCTTGTCTACCCTGTGAATGTGTCAGCATCATGGCCACATACTGGAACGTTGTTGTGGCATTACCAAGGCACCAGTGGGGAACCGAACCGAAAGGATGTTTTACCGCGTGTAGGTGCATGCTTTTGTTGTCTGAACACAGCAAAGGGACACAATTACAAAAAAATGCTGTGCAAATTGTACTAATTGCAAGGGAAACCATCATGCTCTGCTGTGTGTTCCAAAACAAAATTTCCCCTCTAGTGGCAACACTGATGTCAATGCAGTACAGTCTAGTACATCCACACCCATATCTAACACAGTGGTGTCCAATGTTAATGCAAATCTGTCAAGTGTGAACACTATCTCTAAAAAGGCTTCTTCTCATTTTTTTGTTGCAAAGTGCCCATGTTTCAGTGCATGGAAAGTGTGGAATCACTGAAGCTGTCGTCTTCTTTGACACTGGGTCGGATAGAACTTACATTTCAAGTGATCTAGTGAACAGAATTCAGCCTGAGTGGGTTGAGTGTCAAAGTCTAGCTTATACTGCCTTTGGCAATGATCAAATCAGCAATGCTGAACAGAGGAATGTGTACCAGGTAAATTTACAGGGGTTTGAAGGAAATGTGTCTGTGAAGCCTACTGAGATTCCTACTATTTGTGCTCCCATGTACCGTCCAGCTATCGCTCAAACATTGAGTTTGTTGATGTTCATGAGGATGGTGAAGTAAAGGTGGATATTCTTGTGGGTGTTGATGCCTACTGGAAGCTGATAACACCTGACATGGTGTTCTTGTCTGAGGGTCTGTTGCTCAGTGGTCAGTGTTTGGTTGGATTTTGTCTGGTCCTTTGCCTGGAACCAAAGATGCCTCCGCCAAAGTTGGTATTTCTCATCAATTGTTTTGCATGGAGATTTCAGAGTTCAGTTTGAATCATTTTTGGGACTTGGAATCAGTTGGCATATGTGAGCACAGTAAATTTCATCATTTGTTTTATTACTAGAATGAGAAGAGCAAAATCATACGAACAGACATAAACTGGGCCAGAGAAAACGGAATATAGAAACGTGGGAAAGAGAGACACAGGCAAACACAGACCCCCCAGAACACAGACAAAGAGGAGTATTATGGAGCCAGACAAACTTAGACACATGGGAAAACCAAGCTTGAGAAAAGAGAGAGTACGTCTCACACATGATCTCTGTTATGTTTTGTAGATGAAGGTGTGATGAGACCAGACATAGTTGGTTAATTAACCCCCAGTTCTATGGACTATGCAACTGTAGGTATTCTAAAATAACAACCACCATTGTATATGACTGTCTAAATCATATTTCTGAAAACGTTGCTATGCTTTTCTTGTGGAACTGGTTCTGATCAAGATCTGTTACAGTGATTCGACCAAAAACTTTGATGGGTTCGTCCCTACCCAACATTCCATTAAAAAAAATATCAAGTTTCTTTAAAATCTTTTTTTCGCAATTGTGGTGTACAATTCTTCATAGACAAACGAACAATTAGACAAAAAAGATATATATGAAAACATGTAAACAATGGTACTGAAATAATGCATTCAGTTTTGTCCCCTTACAATCACTGCAAAGAAACATTTGGTCCAACAAATTCTTTCTCATTTCAAAATATCGTGATCGTCCACAGCCACCCTCCCATCCACCCCCACCCTTACCTCTATTCTACCTCCCATACACACATGTTCACAAACAGTTCTTGAAATTTGCAAAATACGTATGCAGAGCAAACTATGTAGAATGGAAATCAGAACCAAGTCCTAGCTGTAAACGTTTTTGACAACAGCCTAAATCAAGATTTTTGATTCCCCAGTCTAGCCCACCAGACAGTAGCCTAATTAGCAGCACATGGAGTGGTGTCTGTGCCTCAATCATCAGGTCTCCCCAAAGGTCAGTCTCCAGGTCACCTGTCTTCATCCTCTCTGGCTGAGCAGTTCGTGGACACTGGATGCATATGCTGTCTGGACCAATCCTGTCCTTCCTTCCAAGCCAGTTGAAATTGCCTGTGCTGCCGACATTCCACCCGCTCCCTAGCTCTTCTCAAACAGCATCTGAAATCGTCTCCTTCTGATCCCTCTGCGCCTTGAACCATGCAGAAAGCACATGTCTGCTGTTGTTTATTTTTATTCTTACACAGCCATCTCAACAGATCTCAGTCCTCACTGTCATGGAGTTACCCACGTGTTGCTTTGGAGTTATATACACTATGCCTGTTTGATTACTTCTACAAACTATCTCCTGGAAAGGTTAAATTGTATCTGTGTTGTGTAAAAGATGTTCTCATCAGCGACCTGGCTGCAAACACAGTACAATGCATACCATATAGTCATAAACAAAACTGGATTTAGTGTCAGGTCAGTCAGTGCCAGCAGCATGTTAACCCGTTGGACCACGCCCGACCCTTAAGCGTTGTCATTTTACTGTGAAATGAGTCCTTTCCTGAAGAGAAACAAAAACCAATACTGTACACTTTGAATTATGTAAGGACATCTTTTATTTCATTGAATCAACAGGAGATCCTGAGAAATAGTAAAAGTGCTGATTCTGTCCGTTGAAAGTAATGTGTTTTGCCAGAGTTTATGTTTTAAAAAAGGGGTTACCTTGTTTGTCATTCAACTGCTAAATGCAGATTTCAGAAACGTGTGTGCGGAAAAAAGGAATAGTTCTATGTCTTTGCAAAACAATGACGAACCTGGATAGATAAAAAAGACATTCTAATTAATAATTATACAACAGGATCATCTTCCAAAGCCAATGGAATATGAAATAATTGCCCTTGATCGTTCATGGAGATAAAACATGTTATATTTTGAACAGCAGCTGAATAGGAATAATTTATGATCATTACGTATCTACTTTATCCTTTTTTAAATATTGACAAAGTGAAAATGTACATGATGCCTGTTATGTTGCAGAATTTTTATTTTTAAAACGGCTTTTGATTCCACTAATCCAGAATAGCATCTAATGTAATTGAATACTTTTGCTCTGAAAATTACATTTGTTAGTTTAACAGAATATTAAGAGTTGTGGTATCAAGAATGAACATGTGACGAACTGACTGACTTGCAAGGATAACCAATCTGCCCATAACTGTTCGTATATTATGTCCAAATATAACCCAATATGATTGGTGAAAAGCTTAGATTTAGAGATTTGTAAAAAATCAAAACTAAACATACTCCATATGCCATTGACCGACTGCCCTCATGTGCAAGGGATTATAAATCTTTTAAGGATAGCATGAAATTCTTTTAAATTCAACAGTGCTTTGGGTCTCCACAGGACTTTCTGATAAACAGGTGTAATCTGGTGAGAAAGCAGGAACTTCCATTCATTCTTTTCCTTGCCATGACCTTGACCTGAACAATGACCAGAACGTCTTTCTGTAGCGAGACCCCATGGTGTAGTACAAAAATATATTGAATGTGGCGTTGATATAGAGAAATGTCCCTGCCACCCACATACCAGTGAGGAAGAAGTTGTGATTGCGCCGACCAGAGTTTACCTCGGGAAAAAGAGCCAACTGAAGCGGTTAATGGCTTCGGGAGACACGCAGACGATGAAGAGAATGGAGTTAGCCACCAGCATCTTAGTCAGCGCCATTTCGCTTCGTGACAATGATGACGAAGTTCCGGACCTCCACGTCACAGCGTGACGCAGTTTGACACCGTTATTATCGTGGTAGTCAGCACGACAATAATGACTATCCCGTGCAGTCCAACCCCAAACACAAAACTGTCCAGATGGTCAATCAACGCTTTGTGGGCTTTGTAGAACTCTCCATCAACAGCCGTCATTTCAGTGGCCTTGGAAACTGGGTCATAGACACACTGGATACGATAGCGGTAGACTACGATAAAATAAAGCCCAAACACCACAACATTGACCATGACAACAATGGCCAACATCGTACTAGTGCGTAACAGTTGATGAAATTTGAGTGGATTGAGGATGCAGAGACACCTCTCTGTGGCAATCACTGCAGACAGCACAGGCGAAACGTACCTGTTGGCGAAAAACACCAACAGATTCTTATTGGTTATATACGTCATGATGGGACCGAAGCCTTGCTTAGTGGTAAACTGCACGTGCAACTGCTCACCATGGCTGAACATGGCTGCGATCAAATGCAGCTCATCAGCAAGGGCCAGGGCGAAGAGACACAGGTGAACACGATCTTTCAAACCCTGTTTGAAAAACACTGCCATGTTGATGACATTGGCAGGTCCCCCTATCAGAAAGAACAGAACAAGCAGGTTATTTTTGATTTGACGAACAATGGTTTCCACGTCCACGCTGACAATGTTGTCAGGGTTGTCCCATGGCAAGAAATCCAGCTCATCGAAGTCAACATGGATACAACCATCTCCAAGTGACAAGTTTCGCACAGAGTTTAAGCGTTCGTTTGATGGACTAGTTTGAATCGTAACGTTGTCAGTGACATTTACAATGTGATGGCACGATTTTGAAGTTATGTTTTCAAGCCTGACGCCATCCAAAATTGGACAAATATGATGATGTACGCTTTTTCTTCTCTCTCTCTCTCTCTCTCTCTCTCTCTCTCTCTCTCTCTCTCTCTCTCAGCACTGCCTATTATACGATGTGGGGCTGAATCGTTACGTTTGGATACTGGTTCCATACAATACGAAAAGGTTCTTTAACGGTATTGAAAACTACAGGCGTATTACAAAAACACAGACTAATCTTCTATGAGATTAGACAGCCAGATATCAGATATACATGCACTCTGCTAGCCTATGCTTTAAGTGCTGGCTGATATTACTCAGAATGGTCGAAGGTTAAATATCCCATTATTGTGTAATTTTGTTTAAGTAGAATAAGAGGCACAGAAAAACGATTGTCTGGAACCAGGCAGCACTGGAATTAAATCAATGGATCTGTGGGTCCTTATGACTTCTATTGTGTTGACATACAC
>JADBJO010013640.1:0-2500 GCA_016801955.1 Conus betulinus
CATCACGTGTTCCTACTGATGTGAAAGGTGGCTGCCTCACCAAAGGACGCCAACAACATCTGACGGCGCTTTCATCGCATGGCGACATACCCACATGAAGAGGGGGCACAACAGACACGGCGATTGTGTCATGTCACCTGGATGCATTGCATGGACCATTGTGAGATGTCTGGCATCCAACAGGTCTGCTGGTAGCCCTTGATGGGTGGTCTGGAGAACTGGGAGATGGGGGTGAGGCATGGACCGAGGTTCTGTTTCCCACCGACACCAAAGAAGATGGTCGAATTGGATGGTGAGGTCGTTACTGTGTTGCTTTGGAGCTTAAAACATGCGGATGTTCTTGTTTTCTGTGCAACAGTTCACGCGCGCGCGCATTGCGCGCGCGCGCATGCACGCACACACACCACACACACACACACACACACACACACCACACACACACACACACACACACACACACACCGGCGCGCACACACACGCACATGTATACACGCTCACACACATACATACATCCACACACTCACACGCATGCATGCTCACGCACACACATACATCCCCACACACACCGACACAAAACTCTCTGTCTCTGTCCGGTCAATGGATCTCCCGATGTACAAGGCTGGTTGTTCTGTCACTGGAAGGGTTGTCATGGTCATTGAAACAGCAGGCCTAGAGATTTTGTGTCAGAGAGAGAGAGAGAGAGAGAGAATGAGAGAGAGAAGAGAGAGAGAGAGAGAGAGAGAGAGACGGGGGGGGGGTGGGGGGGGAAGAGAATGTGTACTTAAAGGATGAAGAACTGGACTGTGTGTGTGTGTGTGTGTGTGTGTGTGTACCTGCTTGGCCTGCGTGCGTGCGCGCGCGTTTTCAGATGCCAGGGGGGGAGAGAGAGCGGTTCAGATGCCAGACGAAAGAGAGCGGTAAGTTGATATCCTTAGTTTATATTGCCTTTACGGAGTCTGAATGGAATAACCGTGGAGTGGCAGGGCATTGACACCTATCGCTTTTGCAGTAAAAGAACGCTAGGCACTGAACATTGCTGCTGGGGAGGATTGGGATGGAGGGGAAGATAGGGTGAGGGGCGTGGAAATGTGAGGGATGGGGTGAGGGGAGTGACAGGAGGGCGGGGGGGTGGGGGGTGGTGGGGGCATGGAGGAGGGGCCTAGCTGTTTGCCTGCGGGTCAATCCATCAGGTGTTGTGTACCAATGGCAAGTCCTCTGGTATTATGGCGAGGTGCGGGGGAGGGGGGGGGGGGGGGGAGGGTCGTGGAAATGTTCGCCTGTTGCTTCAATCCGTCTTGGAATAGTTCATGGCCGATTGCAAACTGCTCAAGGGGGGGGGGGGGGGGGGGGGGGGGGGGGTGGGGGGAAGGGGGGGGGGGAGGGGGGGGGGGGGGGGGGGTGAAGGGGCGTGCAATGGGGGGGGGGAGGGACGCGTGAGCTGCGGGAGGGGCAGGCAGGCAGTCCATCCTGGGGCCGTGGATGATTCTGACATCCTCAAGCCTTCCTGACCACTTGGCTGCTCCTTCCTTTTTCTCTCTTCTCCCATTCCCTCTGCCCCTTCCCTAGGCCTGGTTGAAATAAGCACGAGCAGATTTAGGAGTCATTCGTGGCAAAAATCGATGTTTTGAAAACGGGATGTACATGTTTCCCTACCCACGCCAACCCACGGCTGTCCTCAACATACTGGATGCGCAGTGAAGCCAGCGTGTCCCTCCTACTGTGGTCACTGCCTGGAATCCAGAGAGAAGAAGGACGGGACGACCCACAGACAGCTAGAGAAGAGACCTATCGGCAGAATCAAGAGGAAAGAGCACTGCCTGCACAGAGGCTGAAAGGACGTCCAGGAGTCGCATATCTTGGAGAAATTTCGAGGGTCGTCGACTGCCAGAATCCCAGTATCTCAGATCCCACACACACACACACACACAACACACACACCACACACACACACACAACCCATATACTATATATATATATTATATATAATATATATATATATATATATATATATAAGAGAGAGAGAGATACTGGGTTCTGGCAGTCAGTATTTAATGTTGACGGCCTGGTCTCACGGAAGCGCGGGGACTAAATCAGTACATAATAAGAAATGCTGTAAATGTTAACATTAAAACATCCATTTTGCACCCAATGTGACAAGGTAAGTGACTGTTCGTGTTTGTTTTCATGGTCTAAATGTTGCACGTCTTGACTGAAGAATACCAAAGAAGACAAAAAACGTGTCACGCACGAGCATACTTAAAAACGACACATAGATCTTTTGATTAGACTCTAGTGCTAACAGAGGTAAGATGTTATACTCCAGATAGGAGTTTCTTTTCACTTTTATCTTCCCTGCAAACCTGCTTAAGTGCACAGGTCTTGGAACAAGTAAATCTGACCCTAGAACTGCACCCAGACTCTTGTGAACTTCACTAACACCATCAGCAGTTACATTCTGTATTGTTTTACGGTATATTCAGAGAAAGATCAAACGTGAAAT
>JADBJO010013640.1:7500-10340 GCA_016801955.1 Conus betulinus
GGAATATAAAATGATCAGTGAGTGAAAAGCTGAAAAGGACTATTGGGACAGGGAGGAGGGGGGGGGGGGGGGGGGGGGTAGAGGGGGGAGGAAGGGAACCACATAGGCCTACCTGCACCCACATACTTTTTTTTTTTTTTTTTTAAATACATGTGAGCACAACAACAACAACAACAACTATTACTGCTACTGCTGCTGCTGCTGCTGCTGCTACTACTACTACTACTACTACTACTACTGCTGCTGCTGCTGCTGCTGCTGGTGATAAGATTGGTAATACGACCATAGTAATTATAAACATAATGGTATATTAAGGATGGTAATTGCAACGACATTAGTATTGATGATGATGATAATGATGATGATGCCTTGATAGTAATGATAATAATTATAATAGGATGATAAGAATGGTAGGAATAATGGTACAATTAAAAGTAATATTCGTAATGATTACAGTCGGTGGAAAGGAATAGAAATGATCAATGAGTGAAAGGCTAGTAGCCTACGATTGGAACAGGGAGAAGGTTGTGATGATAATGGTGATAATAGTTAATGATGGTAGTAATAATAGTTATAATGATAAATCTAGTGATGTTTTCAATAATAGTAGTAGCTGGAAAGGAATATCTATGAGTGAAAGGTTAACACTACTATTTGATTGGGGGGGGGGGGGGGGGGGGGGGGGGCGCACACACACATACACACACGCGCGCGTATGCATGCACACACGTTCGCGCTTCTTGTATTGAGGGGGTGTGGGGGGGGGGGGGGGGGGGTGGAGGAAGGGGGGGGGGATGGCAGTGAAGAGACCCGTATTCAGGGGGCAATGAAATGCCAAGCTGCTGGGGGAAAAAAGATATGCATACACAAAAATGAAACCCTCTCCTCCCTCTTTTACTCTTCCATGATCACGACAATCTTAATGAAAAAACAAACAAACCCAAACTAATGGTATTCTACAGGATGCACATAAAAGACTAAATCTAAAGATGAAGATGTAGGCCTACGTGCAAAAAAAAAAGAAGAAAAGTTAGTTGCTGGCTTTTAAAACTGCGGTGACAAAGCTGATACGCCACACTGATTTATACAAACATTACGTTTCAAACATGGGCGAAGGCTAAGGAGGGTAGGGAACGTGGTAGTATCGAGGAGAGAAAGGGTAGTGGTGTGGGGTTTAGGAAATATGCTTATCGGTAATGTATTTAAATGTACCAATATTTGCACTGCTGGTCCGGAAAGTGGTCACCCTATCTAGGCCCTGAACTGGTAGGCAGGCTACTAACTTAGCATGAAATAATGAAAATAAGAGTCATTTCCTTGTGACCTTGACTGTGACACCACCGACACTGAATGGACTGATACTTCGTCATAATTATCATATGTCAGATCAATGATTCATCTTACAGGCTTTATCCGCCGTTTGCCTGAATATTCTGACAAATACTAAGTGTACAATGTTTTTTTTTTTTTAACATGAATACGCTGTTGCTTGTGTGATGGCTAGTTTCCAATAGGGAAATGGTCTGGAAGCAACTAAAAGCCAACTGTATAATGTTTGTAAAACTGTTACGCGTTGCGATGGTGGCAATGTGAGTTGGCAGATTTGTGACACAGGTTTACAGGCCTAACTCCTTTTGTAAAAAAGATGCAGAAATTAAACGAGAGACAAATGTTGCCAGTTTCATTGGGTGTTCCCTTGTGTGTACACTGTCGTTGAAAGTGAAAAGATTTCGTGTGGCGCTGTCACCATCATGGCCATACAGACCTCAGACGTAGCAAGTAGGCCTACCACTCAGCTTCCAATGGATAGGCTTCGCAGTTGCTGGAAATCTAATCTCTCCATGGATGTTGATGTACTCATTCCTAAATTTTGCTTGGTAAGGCATTTCGTAACATTTTGTATAAAGTTTGTATGCTTTCTAAGATTTGGGGCCATAGCCTACCACATTTCCACAGCAATTAGATCTGCGTGCCGATTTGAAAATATAAGCGTAAAGTCTTTACGCTAAAGCTCGATAAATGTAAACGAGTAAATAAAGAAATGCGTTTAAATCTCCGAAAGTGTATAAGACGAATACTGAAATCCTCCGCGACTGGAGGGCCCATTGCCTCATGAACCGGCGAACTGCTAAATTTTAACAGGCACCATCTCTACAAAACGCCATGGGAACAGGGGAAGCAACGCTGATTGATTTTCAAGTGTAGCCTATGTTCCGTACGGAAATGGCCGCACTGAGAAGCGAGCACAAATGTAGTTCTGTATTTCATTAAAGACGCTGCATTCATTGTGAGTTTGAACTGCTACAACTCCTGCCAGAGGTAACACATTAAAGACGCTGCATTCATTGGGAGTTTGAACTTTAAAACTCCTGCCAGAGGTAACTTTTACTTTCTTCTTTAAAAGTTAAATCCTTGGTCAGTGGCAAAACGTCTGGCATATGCTTTTTCAGCTACTAGATACAGAGATCACCCCCCCCCCCCCCCTCCTCCTTTTTTTTACGCTGACTCGCGATTGTTAGCTGGTCATTCTAGCACATGACAGAAAAGAGGAGGTTTTGAGTTATCCTGAAATGTGCGAGGATGTGCCACGTCCAATTTTCCCTTAGCTTTCGATTTGCAAACACACTCGGGGAAAAACTTTTACCCGGCACGTCCTCACTGGTGTTTATTTTTGCTATGCCGAGTAACAACAGGGGGTAATCGGTTGACGAAGTGTGGATAACTGGATTGGGGTCGTCATTGTATTGTTCAGGCTTGTACTCCAAACATGTTTGGTAGGAATGTGTCCAAACATTTTTTTAAACTAGATCAGAGAAAGCTAAGAGAAAAAAATGCAACTA